>CAJNOP010003575.1:0-12665 GCA_905250075.1 Rotaria sp. Silwood1 | reverse complement strand
GGTGTGGGTGTGGGTGTGGGTGGGTGTGGGTGTGGGTGTAGGTGTGGGTGTCGGTGTGGGTGTGGGTGGGTGTGGGTGGTGTGGGTGTGGGTGTGGGTGGGTGTGGGTGTGGGTGTAGGTGTGGGTGTCGGTGTGGGTGTGGGTGGGTGTGGGTGGTGTGGGTGTGGGTGTGGATGCGAGTCTGGATGTTGTATATGCGCTTGACCTATACTCATACCTACGCCCACACACACACCCACATCCTGTAATACTTAAATATTCTATCATCCATTTAGTTGAGTCATAATTCCACGGATTAAAATTGGCGAATTTCTCCATAACATTCGCCCATTGGCGAACATACTAAGGCAAAAATAAATATTTTTTGACGAATTTCATACTAGAGATTCGCCAATAGACGAATGTCATAGAAAAATTCGTCACTAGTGAGCGTACTGTTGGCGAAATTCCGAATAGGCGAACTTACAGAGCCAGCTGAGTGTACGACAAGAGTGATGATGAAAAATCTTTTCCAAGATGTGCATGGCTACAAAGCTAATAATAGAATCAATAGGGTGACGAAAACCTACGGTGATGGTGACTAGATGGACACTGCTGGTTACTCTGAGCCTCGATGAATCTGTAAATGCTAGAAACCGTCTATCACCGTAGGTCTCCGCTCTAGTAACTGGCATTATGAAACTACATATTGATGCTTAAAAGTATATAATTTATAGCGATGTATTATTGTATATGAGAGTTTTTTTCCTAAATCAGTATGATGGCGATGCCAGTTTTAGGACCGACATTGTCACAGGAACCTACAGTGATGATGGTTGTAAGGGCATTACTGACTACCCTGAGCATCAATGAGCTTGTCAAATGCTGCAAAGCGGTCATCGCCGTAGGTTCCCGCTCTCTAAACAGCATTTTTAAATTTCATCATGATGTACAAAACTATATATTTGAGTACACGACAAAACAGCATGTGAAAAGTTTTTCCGGAGACTATCTACGAAGCTAGTTATACGACTGATAGATTCACGAAATCATTCGGTGATGATGACTAAATTGCCATTACTAGTTGCTCTGGCCTTCAACGAGTCTGTCAAATACTAGAAGCTGCCTGCCACTGTAGGTCTCCGCTCTCCTAACCAACATGATTAGGATTAATGGTAATGCGTAAAAACATGTAATTTAGATCTGCTCACTATAGTAAATGAAAATTTTCTTCATCGATGAATGTGATAATCATGCCGGTTATGGGATCGATAGGGCCAAGAAAACCTCCGGTGATGGAGATTAAAAGCGTACTGCTGGCTATCCTAAACTTTGATGAGTCGGTAGAATGTTATAAACCAGCGATCACCGTAGGTTCCAGACATTCTAACAGCTATTGTTGACCTTAAAGGTGTTTGTTGACGTGGCATACCTAATTTTTTTGTATAAGCATCTTTCATACCCAGATAGCCTCGCACTAACAAATATCAGCTGAATGAGCATCTTGATGTTGTCTGACGTACGCCTACGGTCAGCATCGTACTGAAGAAGCGGTCGGTATATAGAAACATTTTATTAAATTTGTGAAGTATGATCATAAATCACAGAAAGTAGAGGGATACCAAATATATGTGCACTTTTCGATTATGAGATGGTCAGCTTCATTTTTAATAAGACACAGTTGAACTTGCGTAGCTATATCTGCAGTACATTGTGACCGGTGCTTACGATGCTCGTATACCAGTGGAACGGTGAACGGTGCACCGCTACTGCGGTGACCGGTAAACTGGTGGCACCGGTTGGTACGGTGCACCGGTCCTACGGTGAGCCGGCGGACCGGTGAGACCGGTGAACGGTGAACCGTAGACCGATCACACCGGTGACCACCGTCACCGTTGCATCCCTACATAGGATAGGCCTTGAGGATCTATGGATACCACCATACGATAGCGCTTGAGGGCCTATGGAAACAACGACATTGTTTCGTAATTGAAGTTTAAGTACAAAATTATTTATCTCGAAGTACAAGTATAATACTTTTACTTGCGGCATTTGTAGTTGTCCTAGCTCTGATGGGGACTGAGGTTATGAGAAAAACCAAAAATGATTATCCAAGACTATGTCAACATATCTACTATAACTTTAATTGGTTAAGTTAAAGTTAAAGTTTTAAAGTGTGTTACTTTAATTAAAGTATAAAGTATATTACTTTAAACTTTAAAGTTAAAGTTTAAAGTGTTACGTTAACTTTAACTTTTAAAGTTAAGTTAAAGTAACACCCCTAGGGGAAACGACGTACTCCCGTACTCTTAGTACTCCACGTACACCCGCTGTACTCCCTGTACTCCGGGGGTACAGGAGTACGCCGTTCCCCCCTTGTTTACATCTCTTATTTTCATTCTGATGAAACATAAAAAGTGAAAGTATAAAAGTTTTTTCTCTAAAAAAGTATGTTTTTTTTCGATGTACTTTTTCAGTATCTTATAAAGTTCACTATCTAGATTTGTAGGTTCCACGGATTTTATTTGTACCCTAGATAGAGCGATCGAATAGGTTCAAAATCAGCCTAAATTCGATATTATAAAATATGCAGAGCACATCGTTTGCCTCAACACAAAGAGAGCAACTAACTAGGCGTAAGCTGATGATGGAACTGTTGACACCAGTTCCAGTACACAATTCAGCTGGTATTTTGACCCATCGTTGGAATTTTTAAAAAATAATCTTAGATTCATGCTCAATGTCAAATTTTGCATCAGATAGACTATACTAGACCTATTTCTGGAGACTTTCAACCGACAGATCGTTTTGCACTAGCTCCAATAACAGTCAGCCTTATCTTGCGAGACGGTCGCATCCGCATTTCGTTTTTTTCTCTCCTATTTCATACTTGTTCAAAAACGAGGCCATATAGGAATTGATCGAGCTCGCTTCGCTCTACAAAACGGTATATTTAGTTTTGCTCCCAAAGCTCAATGTGAGTTATGAAAGCACCAAATACTAACTTTTTGACATGATTTCGAAACCATAATTTTGCTAATATTTTGGCTATAAATCTCGGTCTTCACTGACTTTGAAAGAAACGATAGCACCAAAACGTAGCCCGTTCAATTCTGCGTCGAAGTGTATGTTGGAGTTTCTCTCAAAACTTTCGATGAATGATATAGTGTGGGTGACAAGATATTCGACTATGAGAGCAGCATCGTTCTTGGATGGCTTATGTGTAGAATTCTATCAACTACACAAGCGCCAAGTTAAAGTTAAAACCTGTTACTCTTTACTTAAAGAAATAAGTGAAGGATTTTGCTCTTTTATCGATAAATGAAATTATTCATATCGCGAAAAATTTGCTCAATTGAATTTTGCTAATTTTGAAAAAAAAAGTACAACTATAAAACAAGTAGCGCTCATCCTACGGATTCGCTGACCCTTTTCTGAAAGATAGGAAGATGTTACTGTACTCTTGGAAAGAAATTTCGATCTAAATATCATTATAGTAATTCGGCTGGTGATATTGCTGATCATTGCAGAAAACATCTCATATTTTCTTCAATTTTTCCTGCGAGAACCTCTCCTCTCTGAAACTACAAGTACAGCTTCGAGTTGGTCATTAGGGCTATTCCAGATTCATGACTTCTTTATGGTTTTGTGTTTGCTCCGTAAATAAACCCTGCCGCACTGCGAAAACTCCCCCGTGAAATCCTAATGAAAATATTTCTTTCGCTTTGAATACAAATTTTCGCATATCTATCAAAAGCATTCTGGAATGTAACATGTCATATACATCTCTGCACGCTTTTTTTGACACAAAATAGGGGCTACATAACTTAATCGTAAACCTTGACTTGAAATTATTCGATATAGACAACGAAATTCAATCTGACTAAAGTAGTTTGGATCAGTTTCCCATAGATCTGAGGAAAACACCACAGATGACCGGTAATTCGAATTCGAACTTCGATTCCCGTTAAATTCCATATATGGTTATTGACAACGGAAAGTTCAAATCAGAGATGGGCAGGCTCCGACCCGCTCCACCTTCATCAGAGCACTTTTAGGTCGGAGCGCTAAAATATAAAACTGGAGCGACGACAAGAAAAAGTTGCAGTCTCCTTAGATCAGCCAGAGCAGTAGCGAACATATGCCGAAATTCGACATCCCTCCGAGCGCTCTGTTCAGAGCGAAACAATTTTAGTATAGAAAATCCCTCGCTCCAAACAGAACGCTCTGAGCAAAGTCGAATTTCGACCCGTGTTCGTTACCATTCTGGCTGATTTCAGCAGACTGCAACTTTTTCTTGTCGTCGCTCCAGTTTTATAGCTTACCGCTCTGACCTAAAAGTGCTCTGGAGCAGGTCGGAGCTTGCCTATTTCTGGTTTAAATTCTAAATGCGTATCGAAAATAGAAGCATTACTGCTACATCTAGCATCTTCAGTTATAATGCATACCTTATGAACTCGAAAGTTCTGAATTCATTCACCATCCTGAATGAAATGATTATAGGATAAGCTGACCTTTTTATTCATTACAATTGAATCAAACACACGCTCCAATCTTCTAACGATTTAGTCCTTCAATTTTGTTCTTCTTCTAAACTGTTTCGCTTTTTACTAGAACTACTGCGATTTCTAGATCGCACAATTGCAACTTGTGTGACTTCCTCATCAGAGTTAACTTTTCATCAGTTTTTCTGGAAAATCTACATTTGGTTGAAATTCATCTTTAACTGGAATGCTTGATGCAGTTCGAAAACAATCCTACGTTTCTTACAGATCATCCTTGACGCCAGGGTTGAACCTGGTCGGCATACCGGCTTCGGTGTGACCGGAACGGACGGAACCGGTTGAGGAAGTCTACCAGGTTGGTAGAAGCCAGCATTTCACCGACTGGAAACTTTTAAAATATTCTCTCGACCTATCTTCCTCACGAAAAAATGAAGATTTTACGTCTTTCTCGATCAGTGTAAATAATAGAACTCCCAATCGATCGGTTTTTAGTCATCGTTCAAGAGAATGTCGGTAACATTAAACACTGGTTGAACAGAATGATAATCCTCTAGGCCAGCTAACGCAGAAGTGACGGACAGCGCCAGGAAAGCCAAGGCAAATGATTTCATTGGACGTGTACATAGCATCTTACTAGTGGACAAATAGTGCTGGAACTCACTCTTACTACTACCTGTGTGTCTTCTTTCAAATAATGAAAATCACAAGCCACCAGCTCATGGCGTTCTCCAGCTATTTAAAATACTACTGACCGCCTTGTATTTTGATGCGAATAGTAGATGAAAATTAGTGATTTAGTTGTTGATGGATCTGCCACACTCTTATATATTTTGTGATTCTCATTCGAGACAAAAAGCTGTCTGCTATGCTATTTGTACCCCTGAAGCAAGCGCAAAGATACAAAGGAATTCAATATTTTCCCTAGACTGAAAGGCTAGGGTCTAGAAACCGAAATTCACCTGTGTCTGTCTGTCTGTCTGTCTGTCTGTCGGTCTGTCTGTCGGTAACGCGGTCAAAATGGCCATTTTTTTGGCACATGTGACCATTTTTTTGGCACAAACGACCATTCTTTTGGCACAAGTGACGATTTTTTTGGCACAAACGGCCATTTTTTTACTAAAATTAACTAGGTAACTATGGTACAAATAAGCATGTAACTATGGCACAAACGGTCATTTTTTTGGTACAAACGACCACGTAACTATGGCACAGGTGACCATATAGCAACCATGGTACAAACAACTATTTCGGTAACTATGGCACAGGTGATCATATAGCAACCATGGTACAAACAACTATTTCGGTAACTATGGCACAGGTGATCATATAGCAACCATGGCACAAACAACTATTCCGGTAACTATGGCACAGATGATCATATAGCAACCATGGTACAAACAACTATTCCGGTAACTATGGCACAGATGACCATATAGCAACCATGGTACAAACAACTATTCCGGTAACTATGGCACAAATGACCATCTAAAGATTGATGTAAATGAACCCATAATAATCATCGGTAAAATGTCAATGAAATAACTATAATTCGGGTAGTGGTGTAAAACGGCTTACAAAAGCATTTAATTAGTGAGAGTCAGACCAAATGAGCAGTATGGATTTAAAGAAATCGTTTAAATTATTCATTATTGTAGGATTGATTGTGCAATGTTGTATCAATGAATATCTAATTTATTAATAGTTTAGAATTAATGCGCGAATTGAAGCATAAAATATTGATTAATAAAACTCTAATTTTATGAATAATATAATTCATATTTTTGTACGTACAAATAGCGCCAATATAATTACAAAAAAAATCGTATTCTTGTCCAATCTTATTGAGCGCTATTTATATTTATAAAAGCAAAAAAAAAATAAAACAAAAACGACAAAAAAAATTAAATTTGTAAAATGCATTATCTTTACTTAGAGTGAGAATTCTCCGAATTAAGTTTTCTGCTCGCCTAAGATATACTGGTTATATTATCAATTTTGCGTATTACTTTTTTAATGTAGCTTTTTATGCTATTACATCCGTACATGTATTCTATCAGTCTAGGGCTAAGTGAATCGCTTGACGATGAACGTTACTTGTATATTTCAGCACAGGAAAAATCCATAGAAATATTATCTCTTTCCTGTTTTGTCTAGTGTTTGTTTTTGTAATAAGCATGCACCCAAGATGATATCACTTAAGCAGACCATTTAGTCTTAAATTCATTTTCCCAAGACATCATCTCTTGAGTTTCAACCACGAAATATCTGCTTCTTTTATTTACATGGAGATTATGTAAATACAAATTCGTTAAGTGATGTTTTCCGTCAACTTTACTCTCGAAATGTTTTATTTCTTCAGAGAAATGATTTCCGAAAATCGTTAGACAGAAAACATTAAGCGGTTTTTCGCAGATTTTGGGCACAATTTAGCTAGCCGGATCGGCTAGGTGAACAATTTCTTTACTACCTGTCATCTTGCCTATAACAAGCTTTCAGTGAACACTTGCGACAGCGTCTAATCGTTCGTCGGCGCTTCTTCGGGGCGCCACCCACGGTTAGCCGTGCCCCGTGTTAAGTCTCTTCGAACAACCAATAGACCAATTTCATGTTGTTTTAGTCGATTCGCTTTTGGCTTCACTCAGGAAACTAATTGATTTGCAAATTATAATCGAAAGAGTCCACATGGTGAAATTCTGGAAATAAGTATCCCTTGTGAATTCCTCATCAGAGTGAAATTTTCCTCCTTTTCCCGCAAAATCTGCATTCTAGTGGAATTTCATCGTAATCAGAACTCTTAATGCTGTTTCTTGCAAAAACATCCAATATTTACCTCAGATATTTTGTGAAGGACAGCTTCAGTTAACCTTTAAAGTTAAACGTCTAGTTGTTCGTCGGTGCCTCTCCGGGGCGTCACTCGCGGCTAGTCGTGTCCTGCGTTAAGCCTCCTCGAACAACCGATAGTTCAATTTCATTTTGATTTAGTCCATTCGCTTTTGACTTCACTCATGAAACTAATCGATTTGCAAATTGTAATCAAAAGAGTACACATGGTGAAATTCTAGAAATAACCCTCCCTTGTAAATTCCTCATCAGAGTGAAAAATTCCTTTTTTTTCCGGAAAATCCACATTCTTGTGACATTTCATCGTAATCAGAACCCTCACAAGCAGATCTTAAAAACCATACGATGGGCGCGAAGAGCGATCGAACATTTGAAAGATATATTTTTTTCTTCGTTCTATTCGAATTCTGAGCCCCTCGGTAGACATCGCATATCGAGTCCTCGAAAACTTCGTCACATCGAACCCTTATTCTCGGGGGAAAGGGAGCTTTCGTCTCAACTTTTTATTACGAACTCCAGGTGAAGCAGTCCGTTACGATCTTCGGACATAAGAAAAAAGACAGGGTGTTCGGAATGAAGTTCGTAATGAAAAAGTCGATCAACTATTTAACAAAAAACAGGTTGTTCGTAATGACATGTGGTCAGGAGTTCGTAATGACAAATACATGAACGTCGTAATAAAAACTACAGGGTGTTCGGAATGAAAAGGGCCGGATGTTCGTAAGCATGTTGAGATTTACATTTGAGGGAATGTGAAGTGACACGCTTGTCTTACAGTCTAAGATGATGAATAAAGAACGTCTTGGTGAACTCAAGCAGTCAACATTGCTGTTCTGTCTACCATTGTAGTTCTTGTGTTATTTGGTCCCACTAATTCCTTACATGTTTGCGCTTACGAATATCAAGTTTTTGAAAAGAAAAGAAAGAAATTTTACTCATAAATCTAGTGTGAATAAACATCATCATGTTATCTTCCTCTAACAGGAAAAAAATAAGTACAACAAACACTTTTAACAAAATACACAACCACATTTGACTTTTTCTTATTTAATACTATCAGTACAATATGTTTTTTTATATAGAGAAAAAGAATAAATTACAACTGGAGAAGTAGACAGATATAGAATAAAGTAATATAATAAACAAAAAGAAAGAACAAATGTGGGTGATCGAAGAAGAAAAACTCACACCCATTCCACACCCCCTGTGCTAAGTAAATGAACGCTATTCTTGTATAGAAAAACAGAAATAAAAGTCTTTATATCCGTTACGATCTCCCAGTGTAACTTTTTTACGATGTTCCTGTCAACGTTATTCCGATCATCCGGTTGTTTTTTTTTATAAAATGCATTATTCCGAACATCTGACATTGTTCATCACGATCTCCCGGTGTTATATCAGATATACAAGAAAAACTGCATTCCGAACATCATGTAAAATCATTCCGATCTCCCTGTATTCTATTACGATCTCCTGGACACGACTCTTTACAAACTCCGGACATGAAAAAAACTTAATTCCGAACATCCGGTCACATATCCGGATGTTCGGAAGAGGTGAGACGAAAGCTCACGCACCCATTTTCGGCTCTTCAGACACATTTCGAGCACTCGAAATTGATCAAAATTTCGACTACTCGAGATGAAGCAATCATTGGAAAAGTTGCTTTCGATTTCTCAATGTAATTTTGTCCACTCGAAACTGCTTCAAAATTCGGTTTTCGAGAGATCTTTCATTTTTATTCAATGATGTTAGCGAAGTTAGTCATGTTCGATATATACTTCGACCTAATTTGATGATTTTTAGAGGAACATTTATCATCTGCTGATTGAAGTCATGATAGATTTCCGCTCGCGTTCTTGAGGAAGACATAACCATATTGAATTCTTAGCTTTTGTACTCTTCCAAAATATTACTATATATTATTTTGTCGCTGTATCACTTAAATTAACTGACTGCAACATGCCTTATTCATTAAACAGGTTCTCTCAATAGCATCTCGGATTGCAAAAAAGTTCTTGAACTAATTAAAGTTAGACATGCACCAAGCTCGAGCTTCACTTCGAGCTTCGATTCGAACCACTCGAGCTCAAACTCGATTTGAGCTCGAAGCGTGAAGTTCGAGTTCAAGCTGATTTCGAGCTTAAAGGTTCAAGTTCGAGCCGAGTTCGAGCTTACAGGTTCGAGTTCAAACCGAGTTCAATCTTCAAAGTTCGAGTTTGGTTCGAACTCAAACTTCAGAGCTCGAGTTCAATTCGAGTTTAAACTTGAGGATTAACTATATGCGATATTGAACAAGAATCACTTTGTATCGCTCAAAATCAGCAAAAAAAGCTCGTTGACGAAAAATTGGATATTTATAAGATGACAATAAATTTCTGATAGAAAAGTCTCAATTGGTTAAGGCCACCCCCCGCCCCCCTCAAAAATCGATCTCAGCCTAGGAACGTTCAAATGGGCTGAAATTTGGAGCATATGTTGGGGCTGAAGTGAGGAGGCTGTGGTAAAATTTTCAGCTCGATACCCTGACGTTTGACAGAGATATGAACCAAACAAGGGTCAAAAAATAGCTCATCTCATCTCCAAAAAATCTCTGTGGACCCTCATTATATATATATATAATTTTTTTTTGTTTGAAAGATTGTCTCTAGGGCTAGCCCCTCTCGTGGTCCTTTTTTTAAAATTCATACTTTTTAAGCGAAGAAAATGGATGACAAGTTCAAGGACTCAAAAAAACCCCTAAAAAATGGTGCTTTTTCTATAGAGATGTGTTCTTATATAACAATAAAAAGGCGTATTTTAAAAAAAGGGTCACGAGAGGGGCTAGCCCTAGAGACTATCTTTCAAACAAAAAAAAATTATATATATATATAATGAGGGTCCACAGAGATTTTTTGGAGATGAGATGAGCTATTTTTTGACCCTTGTTTGGTTCATATCTCTGTCAAACGTCAGGGTATCGGGCTGAAAATTTTACCACAGCCTCCTCACTTCAGCCCCAACATATGCTCCAAATTTCAGCCCATTTGAACGTTCCTAGCCTGAGATCGATTTTTGAAGGGGGGGGGGGGGGGGGGGGGCCTTAAGCGTTGTCACTATAAATTAAAAATAGATCACAAAAGCTTGATCAGTCACAAGACAGCAGGCTCAGATGGTGCTACATGTGAGATAAGGCTTGACTATATATAAAGGTTGTCGATGTGGGAAATCCAAATTCGATATCAGCTTTCAATGAAAGGACATGACCGTGTAAGGCCATTTTTGATTCCACTTTTTTTCAAAAATTTCTACTCAGCCAGAATCAGGACTTGATCCTGGATAGAATGGTGCAAAAAAACTCTCGAAAATCGAAAAAATTTCGACCCATTCAGACCCCTGAGAGGTGGGGGAGGGGTACGGGAATATCGAAAAAAATTTTTTCAGATAAAGACCTAACCAGCATTGAATCTGATAGGGTTTGGAATGCTGATTACAAAAAGGGGAGTCGAAATTGAAGATTGACTGTAGTCTGATAGAATAACACGCACACTTCGATCGACCGATATAGGGTCCGTGGCAGGGTTGCCATACGAAAATTTTGAAAAGGGGAATAGCAAGTTTAAAATGGGGTCACTGGGGGAATGTTGGGTCTTTAAACGGGGGACGTAAGTGGGGACGCTTTTTCTGAGAAAAAAACCGTAATCATAAAGAAAAGTATAATAGAAATGTAACGTTGTTTGAGAGGGACTTTAAGCTATTACAAGCGACTATTTCAGTCTACTTGCAACTGCTGACTTCGATCACAAAAACTGCTCACAAAAATAACAGTATTCAATAAACTGTTTATCACGTCTGTCAATTCACAGTTGCTCAGAGCCCGATTTGTTGCATACGAATATTTCTGCTTCCATCGAATTTTTTGAAGAAAATCAGATGAACCTAAAACGTATTCGGAAGTGTCTATTCGTCTCATCTGGCTGCTAAGTTCGGCACCAATAAGTTCGCTTGGTATGAAGTTTTCTGAATAGGTTCAACAATGTTTCATGTGTCTAGGCCTGTGACAGTTCGAGTTCAGTTCTCAGAACTATATCTGTTGGACAGTTCAAGTTCAGTTCTTGAGAGCTAATGAGTTTGAACTGGCACGGGTCTAATTACATGTGACTATATATGTTTTTAACATAGGTATTCGAACGCAAGATGGACAGACCGCTCATTACGATCTTCTTCAGATTTTTGCATTTGTCCATCGTTTTCCAAAACAAATAGGTCCAAAGCCATAGGTGGTGTAGGCCGGGTGATCAAAGATATTGAGGAGGGCAAAAAATGAGTGTAGTAATGGAAGATATAACATCTTTTCATGTTTCGAACACTCACCTTCGTTTGTTTACTTTGCACAACTACGCGTTCGTTGTTAAATGATAAATCGAAAGTGACTGATTGTTTTCCTGTGCAGAGAGAATAGCAACCGATTTTCTCTCTCGCTCTCAGTGTTTGTACAAAGTGAATAACAACCGATTATTCTCTCGCTCTTAGTGTTTGTACAAAGTGAATAGCAACCGATTTTTCTCTCTCTCTCTGTCTCTCGCTGTTTGTATGAGAAACAAATTTAATTTTTTCGAAGAAGAGAAGAGCTGGTCGACACTTCAATGGCTTCTTGTTGTTTCATCAACATTCTGATGGAAAAAAATGTAAGGGTTTCATGCCGCGAGTAACACTCAGTTGATGGGTATTTTTAATGAGTAAGACACATGAAAGAGTCTTATTCAGCACTATTGAATATTTTTGTGTGCGCAATTTGCTGAAAGAGTTGATATTTACAAAAGTGTTTGTTCTTCGAGCGCCTAAAACGTTTCAATATGAAGGGTGTGGGGTGTGGGTGTGGGTGTGGGGTGGGGGTGGGTGTGGGTCTGAGTGTGGGTGGGTGTGGGGTGTGGGTGTGGGCGTGGGTGTGGGTGTGAGTGTGGGTGTGTGTGGTGTGGGTGTGGGTATGGGTGGGTGTGGGTATGGATATGGATGTGGGTATGGGTATGGGTGGGTGTGGGTGTGGATGTGGATGTGTGTTTGTGTTGATGAGATAGTTTCGTATATCCGAACCCACACCCCACCCACACCCACACCCTCATTCATACCCACCCACACCCCACACCCCACACCCACACACCCACACCCACACACCCACACCCACACCCACACCCACACCCACACCCCACACACCCACTTATTTTTTATGGGTAATTCTACCCTTAGATTGAGTCAGTGAGATGTACCTTTCTTGCAATCTATTAATCATTCATCACAATCATGCTATCAGTCGTCTGAAGTCTTGAGATCTTATACTTGATGATTTATGCTCCGGTTGAT
>CAJNOP010003573.1:0-12674 GCA_905250075.1 Rotaria sp. Silwood1 | reverse complement strand
TCTTCAAACAGTTTTATCAAATAGAAATTAGTCCTGTCCTGTCATTTTCACAATTCTTCTTCGCACATATCAAGAATGCGTTCGACATTCCGTAAGTAGTTAAATAAAAAAATATATTGATATTGCACAATCACTATATAATACCATTTGAATTCTTTTATATTTCAATATAATCAAGATGAATTGATCATTTGTAAATACATACTGGTGTGATTGAGTCTTGTTTAAAACAAATGAAATCAACATTAAAGAAAAAATTTACTGTTAGCATTTTTTTTAAATAGTTTTCTTTTTCAAAATTCTATTTTAATTTTTCGTTATAGACTGCTCTTCAAGGAAATATTGGTTCAGGGTAAGAAAGATTAATTATAATATTACGTTGATTTAATAATTAGAAAAAATGCAGTACTTTCTCATCTCGGTAAATTACCATCATGCCCTGTGATGTAAGAAATAATTGATTTTTGCTTTTTTTTTTTCGTAAATTATTTCTGTACATATATATATATATTATTGTTGCGGAACCAATTCATTCTTGGACAAATCTTAATGGAAATAGTATTCAAGTTTTTTTTAAATTCTTATGTTTTTTAGACACTGTTTTATAAAGATCCACATGGATGGAGTTTTGCATTTCAAGCAAAATGCATAAATAACACTTGCAAAATGACATGTACAACCAGCTAAAGCACCTATTCAAGTTATGGAACGATCAATTTATAGTGCTCGTTATTGTTTTATTGAAAATCTATGTAAAAAGTATTAATTTTTAATCGTAGAAGAAAAAATAAAAAAGAATGAGAAATTCTAATTTATATCTTTTTTTGTTTTTTAGTAAAATTCTTCAAAATGTTGAATATGAAATATATAAAGATTGGTTTGAAATGATTACATCTAATGATGCATGGTCATATTGATTTAATTAGTATGTTTATTTATTTATTTTCTTTAGTTTATCTTCGTACAAAATCAGTAACATGTCTTGAACGCATAAAAATTCGTAATAGATCAGAAGAATAATTAATTAGTCTTGATTATTTAAAATAATTTCATGGACGATATGAAGAATGGTTATCTTCAAGAACACGTACATTAACAATACCTCTTCTTATTGTTGATGCTAATCAAACAAAAGAATGTGTTTATAATCATAGAAATGTTCATCTTTTAAATCTTGTTTCATGTTAAATCGTTTTTTCCTATTTTCAGTAAATGTTTTCTATTTTTCGCATATAAAAAAAAAGAAAATTTTATAAGTGATTTTCATCAATTGATAATGGTGAATATTCACGTGGAAATAAACAAGCTATTCGTACTGGCTGTGGGTGTGGGGTGTGAGTGTGGTAAGAAAGAGTCACACTCACACTCATACCCACACCCACAACCCATCTATCTGGTACTGTTGAAATGATAGGAAAAATGCAACGAGTAAACCGATGAAAATAAACATCAATGAATACATGCTTTTTTTACACCTATTGTCAAAGTTAAACCTATTTTACTCTAAGTCATTTTATAACCTCTGAAGGAATTTAGTTCATCATAAATACTATTTCAACTTATCATGACTTGAGGTCTATAACGCATATATTAACTTTGTTCTTGATTACCCTTCATCTTTCTAATAGTAACTACATGGTCAATCATGTTCCTTAAGTATGTATAATTCGCGGAGTTACCTTGAATCTTTCGAAACACATATAATTCAGTAGTGGGCTTCCTCGTCGATTAATATCACACAGAAATTCCAAAAGATCTCTATCGACTGCAAGTAGAAAATATTGTGTTTAAAAAATTTCGAATTTTTGCATTTTTCTAAAAATTATCGATTTTGTAAGTCATATATCTCGAAGGCAGAGCAACGAAACAAAATATTTTTTTACTAATAAATACCTTGTGAAGTTCTCTACAAATAATGTGTTGGGAGTTTTCCAGTTTCATCCTTCCTTTATTATCTGTAATCGTTCTACGAATGGGTCATATAACACCCACTGGGAGTAAAGGGTTAACGTTGAGGATTCTTCCAAAATGTGTCTAGACATTTCCCATTGATATTTTCTGTACAAAATAGGTCATTTTAATTCTCAACTTTTCCCTTTATGCTTTTTCATACACATCGTTGTATCTTGTGTTTTTCTCACGTGCATCACTCCACTCTCTTGAATAGGAGACCATTGTTATTGCTAGACCAAATATTTTCTGGGAAAAATCACATTCTTTAAGGGTGGGTGTGAGTTAAAGATAAACAGCCACAGCTATAGCCACACCCACACCGACAACCACACCCACATCCATACACCCCACCCACACCCACACCCACACCCCCACACCCCCACACCCCCACACCCATACCCATCCACACCCACACTCTTGATGTGTGGATCTGAAGATGACTGTAGATGCAAGCGTAGGCTGTGTCTCATGTGTGACTGTTTAGTTGTGAGCATGGATGTGGATGAGCGCGAGATCCTTATTGCAACCACACTCTCATATGATATTTATTAATAAATTTTGTGAATTAAAAGAAAAATTGTTACTGCTTTAATTTTTCGTCTTTCTTTACCTTTTTCTATTCATCAAAAAAGAAATTTCAATTTGGTTTAGTCAAAATCGAAATTTTAATTTTGACTGAGATTATATTGGACGAAATTGAAATTTCAATTTTTGACTAGGCAAATTTAAAATTTGACTGAATTTTAATTTTGATTGCAACATATACATAGCGCCAATTAGCTTTCGTTGAGAGACGAGCAGAATGACGGAGAATACGACGTATGTTAACGAAAAAAATGAATTTTTTGACCTGAACAATCGACACATTTGACGGGCAAATTTATATATATTTATCAACGTGTCTTGTTTTTCTAGACAAAAATGTGTAAGATTATTTTGCCGAATGTTGTACAAGCAAATGATGAAAATGAAATATATATTGATAATAATAATGTGAGTTCTATTTATATAACTATTTTTATATCATAAAGTACATCTGATTTCTGTCATTGTTTCAGTTACAGGAATATGATTCATCTACTGATTTTAATTTGTACGATATCATGGATCGATCAGAGCTTATTAAAATTTTTAATATAAAAATGGACATTGAAAAACTAAAACAAGAGGTAGCAATTAAAGAATGTGATCTGATGAAAATTGAAAACAAACAATTATTAAAATATATAAAAACAACTTTAACCAGTCATCGTAAAAAAAAATGTTAAAAAAAAACAAAAAAAAAATTTGTTATATTTTTCTTCATCAATAAATTCTATTGTATACTTTGGATGAATTCATCTATAAGAACAATAACATGGAGCGAGGTTATTTCATTCATTTTTTGTTGATTAATGGATGGATAAAATTTAAAATTTGAACTTCAATTGAAGTTACTAGTTTCAACTTTCGAATACGCACGCATCTCTCGACATCGGTTCCACAAAGAGATCTACAGCACATTTTTCTCGATTTTAATGCTTGAAAAGGATAGAGATGCGTGTGTGTTTAGAACTTGAAAATTAAAACTTGAAGAGGATTATTTCAATTGAACTCCAGTTTTCATTTTGAGCCTATTAATCTTATCTGAACAATGATGGATTGTCGTATAGTAGCTTCATATCGAAAGTTCATGCTAATATTCAGACGAATCCATTGTCTATATTGTTTTAGTTGTCAAGCAATAATTGCTTTCGAAGAATTCGTGTACTTAATCATTATCCAAATGAAGTTTCACATGAACCATTTGATGAAGATACTATTAGTCGAGAAAGAACTTTTAATATAATTAAATAATAAAATTTTTTTTTCGAATAAAATAATTATCAATGTCAGATGATGTTTCTATTCAATTAAATCCTCCAATAACTTACCCATTTTTAATTACACGTTTTGATGGAGCATGTTATTATGGTGTTGCATTAACTTTTTTTAAACAATTCAATAATGATGCTGGAACTTGTTCAGAATCTTCATCTGCAACAGCAATTATTTCTTTAAATCGTTTAATTGAAAAATTATAATTGAACATGTCGACATGAATGTCGTTCATTATTCAACATTTAAACGTATTTTAGAACTTCTTTATCATATGACAATTGAACATGGTATATTAGGTTTACCGTTTGAAACTCATTTCTATAATATATTATATAAATTATATATTCCATCTTCATCATTGTCACATTCAGTTCTTAAATTTAATGTTGGTGAAAGACAATTAACAGTTTGGCAAACAAGTATATTTATTAGATTTTAATTTATTTGTGTTTTTTTTTCTTAATTGGGCGTTCAAAGTGTTGTCGATTGTGTTATGTGCGAATTATTAGAACATCAAATTATTCTTAAATCTTCATAGGTATTTATTTTTTCTCTCTTTCTAAACTCACGAGCTAAAATGAAAAAGGAAGACTCAAGTCCATGGATCTTTCTTTCTTAGAAAACAATGATTTCACAATAAAAAACAAAAAAAATTATAAAAATCAAATTTTCTTCAGTATCAATAGTTTGAGTTAGGAGTAAAATATTCGAAGGATTATGAGATCTACTTATGACTACAATTACTTAATTTGTTCTTTTGCCAAATATCTTCCTATAGTCTAGAAATCGAGAAAAATAGTCATAACTTCTAAAAAGAAGATCTCTAGATTGAAACACTTGTGAACCTTCTTTAATGTTCTCGATGAAATCAATTGAATTAATTTATTTAGATTATACTCGATTAATGCTCGTTGATGAATGTTTAACATTACTATGATTAATGATGATAATGATGATAGATATAGTGATGCATGTGAGGAAGTAATGTTTTTGAAGTTCAACAATGTATTGTTCACATTGATAGAGAATGTATTCAATTACCTGATGATATATTACGTTTTCCTGATTGATCTTGCTTTATTAGGAAACTTCATGTAATCTTAGCAAGATTTGATAATTATTGGAATAGTGAATTATTGATGAGTTATTTGAAAAATAAACGAAGAATTCAAGGTAGTGAAGATTGGACTATGGGTGGGGTGTGGGTGTGGATGGGCGTGGGTATGGGTGTGGATGGGCGTGGGTATGGGGGTGGGGGTGGGGGTGGGTGTGGGTGTGGGTGGGTGAGTGTGGGTGTGGGTGTAGAAGAAGAATGCACTCACACCCGACATTCACACCCACACCCACACCCACACCACACCCAACCCACACCCCACACCCACGCGCCCAGACCACCCACATCCAGACCAACACCATCCACACTCACACCCAGACCCACAGCCACACTCACACCCCCACTGACACCCACACCCCACATCCACGCACACCCTTATATATTCTTTAAAGATACGCTCACACTAATTACACTTTGAAGAAATCTGTTTGAACCATGACATTTTATGGTATATTTAGAATTTATCTATTTGCTGAGAATTGGTTAATTACAATAGTGTTTCACTATACTGAGTTTTAGCAAAATTCATTAACATTTTTCTACAGTTATCAATAATTTTAAATACCATAGTTGAATACTTTAACAAAAGTATTGAAATATATTGAATTATTTTATTAGTTTTCCAATAAAATAGAGGACAAGTACTATGATAGAATTTTGCTCACACAGAATATTTCCAAGAAAAGGAGGAAAGCGTTTCAAAGAACCTTGGTTAAAAGAAATGTTCGAAATCAAGTAGTGGTCATCTGTAACCATATTAATATTTGAAAATGGCAGTCATGACGATAAAACATAAACTCAATAAAATTATAGATTGGCCAGCATTTGAACGAGAACCAAAATTACACAAATTGGTATTGCAGCAGCAAGATATTAATTCACCGTATTTGTTACTTATTGTTGCACATTTATTCTCTCTACATTCAGAAACATCGTAAGTACTCATAAAAGTTGATGTTCCGGGTTCTCGAACAACAATAAGATCGTCTTTGCCTTTCTATTCAAAGAAAACGTTTGAATTCAATTATTTTTGTTTAGAAATGCTATCTTACCCAACACCAACCATTTGTTGAAGTTATTTGTGACACACCATCGCTTTTAAACGGATCGCCACAATTAGAACCAAGACATGAATAGCACTTTATGTTCTGTCCAGTGCATTGTAGTGCAACTATATAAAAGTTAATGGGAAATATTCGTGATTAACTTTCCAATCGATAATTATTTCAAAAGACAGCGGCGTTCAAAATCTTACCTGATAACAATAACATACCCGTTAAAATGCCAACAATTTGCATGGCTGGTAAAGCTATAAAAATACTTTTGAAATATATAGATCTAGAAGAACAACACTTAAATATACTAGAATAAAAAATTATCTGATTTAGGCTTAAGAGTTCTGAAAGTCTCCAACGTTTGAAAACTAGTTTAAATATATTCTATATTTAAGGAACATCGATAAATGTCTCACATACTAGTATCTGAACTAGAGTAATAAACTTTTTCATTTTTAGACTCTTTATTACTGGAACGCATATCATGTCATTTTTGTTTCTTCGGAAGATCTTCAATTCAGCTATCTTGATCTAGCTACTGAGGTTTTGTATTGTCGACAACGGTAAATGATCGATCGGATAAGCATTTTCATATTTATGGCAACGATATAGCCTTGCCATATCGGTTTCAATTCATTTTAAGATGTTTCCTTCTAAACATGACATCATATACAGTTCATTTCCCTAATTCTATCGGAAAAATTTTGCTGCTGTTTGTTTCAACTGCTGCGGGAGTATCTTACATGCCAGCAAAAATATTTTTATACATAGTTAACCTCTCGATTCATCTTCTTCCAATGATATATTGTTGGCCTTTCAGCTTTCATGTTTTCATAGAGAAAGGACTCTGCCGGATTTGCCAAACTATTTGTCTAGGAAAACTAAATACAGGGTTTTGTAGAGCTCGAAAAGTTACATCGAATGGTATATAGAACAGATTGATTTCTGTCAAGTTTCGTGAATTTTTCTTACATATACTGCTTTTCAACATTAACAAATATTTAAGGTTAAAAAGGTTAGACCCCCATTTTAAAGTGATCCTGTGTAGGTCGTTGTCAGAGTGCAGTAATAACTAGTGTTTTACTTAGTTTTGTAGAGAATTTTCTGCTCTACAACTCTACTTATTTCATTATTTTGTTTGAAAGAAAAAATGTATTTTTTTGAACCAAAAACATTAAAATCTTTAATTCAAAAATACTAGAAAAACCAAGAATTTCAGTTTGTTGGTATTAGAATAGTACTTCGTTGTCATTCAAGACCTATTGGTACCAACGCCATTTTTTCTCAGAAACTGCGTCTAGTCAGGCTCTATCAGTAGTCATAGACACTATATTGAAAATCACATGGCCTGAAGAGAAAACTGCTAAGTACTGTGCGGATCTCACAAATTTTTGTGTCTTTTTTGTTGGTATTTAGAAGATTTTAGTCAAAAAACGTTAGCTTTTGGTTTAAATCAATAAAATCTGATCACATATTTGGAATCAGCATCGAAAACTGAGTCGGCTTACATGTGCTTCAAGTATTTTCATGAACTCTTCTTTTCGTTCAAAAATTCACCTGGATCCCGCTCAGGGTTAGGTCAAAACATGAATTCCATCAAAATGCTGTTCTCATTGTTTAGGGATTTGCGATTTTAGGCTCTAATAACATTCTATAAGCTTTGAAATCGATTTAGACTGTCCAAACTATAGTTTGATAGAATTCGTGTTTTGACCTAACCCTGAGGGGGACCCCAGGTGAATTTTTGAGCGAAAAAAAAAAGTTCATGAAAATACTTGAAGCACATATGAATCGACTAAGTTTTCGATGCTGATTTTAAATATATTGTCAGATTTTATTGATTCGAACCAAAAGATAACTTTTTTTTTGACTAAAATCTTATAAATATCAGCAAAAAAGAAACAAAAATTGGCCAGGTCCGCACAGTACTGAGCGATTTTCTCATCAGACCCTTCGATTTTCAATATAGTATCTATGGTCGCTGATGGAGCATCAATAGGCACAGTTTCTGAGAAAAAATGGCGTTGCTACCAATAGGTCTTCAGCGATAACGAAATACTATACCAATATCAATAAATTGAAATTCTTGGTTTTTTTAGTATTTTTTGAATGAAATGTTTTAAGGTTTTTGGTAAAAAGAAGAACATTTTTCCTTTCATAAGAAATAATGAAATAAGCAAAGTTTTAGAGCAAAAAATTCTCTACAAAACTAAGTAAAACACTAGTTATTACTGCACTATGGCAACGACCCATACAGGATCACTTTGATAGGGGGTCTAGCTTTTTTAACCCTTAATATTTATTAATACGGAAAAGTAGTATATGCAAGAAAAATTCATGACACTTGGCAGAAACCAATCTGTTCTATATACCATTCGAGGTAACTTTTCGAGCTCTGCAAAACCCTGTATTTAGTTTTCTTAGACAAACAGTTTGGCAAATCCGGCGGGGTCCTTACCGGTCTATGAAAATTACTTCCACCTGAAAGAATTAAGTTGCACTTGCCTAATGTTGTCGGACAGCGGCACTGTTTCCCTATTTATGACCCTTTTAATAAACAAGTAGCGCGCATCCTATGGATTCGCTGACCATTTTCTGAAAGGAAAGAGAAGAATCGGAGGTATTTATTGTTGAAAGTATTCAATTTTTTCTTCTAAGAAAGAAGGATAGAGATGACTTACTAATCAAATCATATTTCGAAATATTTAACTGATGAAAATCACGTAACTATATATTTTTAAAGAGAAGGTTATAATTGATTTTTCCGCATAAATGATCCTGAATCATCCGCTTTTAATCGATTATAATAATTTTCTTCAGAGATGTGGATCGAAGTAGACCTGTATTGGGCCGAATCGATTCTTTATAATTTCTTATTAAGCAGTTGAAACCATTTTAATAAGTATTTAATTTTGATCAATATCGGATAAATTCTTTGAAGCAAAATCAAGGTATATAGCTGATAATTCATCAAAAATAGTTAGATTTTTTAATCTATTATAATGATTCAGATAAGATCTATCTAAACTCATGGTATACTGATTGCAATCCACTCACTTTTACGAAATTCTTAACCCTTTCGTGCCGGGTTTTTTTCGAAGAAAACTAAGTTTTTATATAAGTGAAAATATATGTTTATTCAATAAAGAAACGTCATCAAAAGTGTTTTAGGGGATGAGAAGCTCGAAAACAATCAATTATGCACAATCCCACATCACATTCATCACACTGATCGTTTCCTAAGTCTAAATCACTTGCTATTCCTGCCGTATGATTATTGAAATTTAACGATTTAGGAATAAATTTTCCACGTTTCCAATTTAGAAATTCCATTTTATTTTCTCTTAATGGTAGTTCTTTTTCATCAGAACCTGATGTTGAATCATCAGAATAGCTGCTGATTTCAGTATCTATATCTGATGTTGAATCATCAAAATAGTTACTGATTTCAGTATCTGAATCTGAATTTGAATCAGTTAGAATTTCTGAAATTTCTTGTTCAGATGAATTGTTTCTTCTTGCCATTGTGAAGTTCTGAATCTCTAAACCAGTTATCAGTGATTGAAAGAATTCTTATTAAGTATATACTTATGTTGTGCTATGTTGAAATCAACGCGTATAAATATAGAGAGAAAGAGAGAAGAGTGCGCAAAGAGAAAGAATCTACTAGACGGTGATAGAAGAGGAAATCACTAAAGAATAGAAGAAAGAACATATATTGCATCGGAGCGTACAAACATGAAGTCATGGTAGCGATAGAAAGAAAGGGATGAAGTGCAAGGGATGTTACTAATAAGATATAAGATACATATATATATATATATATGACGTCATGACAATAACCGAGAGTAAGAAATGAAGTGCAAATGAACGACGAAAAACACTCTATAGGCTATTTTCACTCATTTTTGACTGTGGTGGTATATATACCACGCCCGGCACCAAATGGTTAATACTTTCGAATCAATGATGATCTCTGTACCATAGGTTTAAACAGTTGTTATCTCAAAGATTATCATCGATTAAAACATCAAGGCAATTGTAATGAATGCTTCTTGGAGTAAACTCAAGGAATACCGATAATAATTCATCTTAATTGGTTTGATTTTGTAATCGATTACAATCTTTGAGATAAGAACTGTCTTAACTTGCAGTGTACAGAGAATGAGGCACCCACTTTACGAAATCTGTCACGCTTTTGAATCGACTATAATCATTATTACGGGTGAACCATTTAGTCTAACTTAAAATTTAGTAGTGCCTTTTGTCTAGCATTCATACTGAGCATTAATTTATTACTAGCACTTGCTTTCCAAGATTTTATTTTCAGTAGAAAAACTTCAGCCTAATACAAATATGGAGATTGAAAAAAAAATATCTGGTTTTAATCCATTCTTACGATTGAAACCGATTAAAAAATACGATTTTTCTCGGATTTTAATCATATGTTCTGGTCGTAATGACCTACGATCATCATGTTTATAAAATTTGATTTCTTTTTATCCACTTTTAACTCAGAAAGTCCGATTTTTTCATTATTTTGCTGACTTATCTAGGGATGCAACAAATCCTATTTTTCTGCAACAAGATTGTAAACTTGCGACATGAGAACTCCCCAAACGCAACCAAATTTTTGGGTCAGTTATAACTATTTTAACACTTTCTATCTGAAACCGGTGTTTATTTACCAAATCTCTTATGGGATTCGGTAAAGATTTGGTGGATTTGTTGAATTTATGCACGCTTTTTCGCCAAATCCGCCAAATCTTTACCGAATTCCATAAGAGATTTCGTAAATAAACACCCGTTTCAGATAGAGAGTGTAAGACTGGTTATAACTGATGCAAAAATTTGGTTGGATTTGGGGAGTTTTCATATCACAAATTTACAATCTTTTTGCAGAAAAATAGGATTTGTTACATCTCAATGACTTATAGCGTGAGCAAATAGTGCAATAGTAGTAACAACCCTATCCGTGATACATTTAAGTTACAAGAAAATCAAAATTTATCCAGTTTCCTTTCATTTTTTCTACTATGTTAGACTGAAGATTATCGGACTCCATAACAATAAGTCTGTCCTACGTCTTTAAAACAACCCGTTTTACATAAACCGGTCGAAAATTGTCGGTCAACCGCGGTTAAAACTTATAAAACACGGTTAACTGCGGGCATTCAAGCCATTTTTATACGGCTTCACAGTGATAAAATCGACGGTTAAACGGGATTAAGCGCCCAGTTAACTGGACAAATCGACGATTCGTCAATATGTTCAACCATCTGCTTAGCTAGTTAGCTCGGCGCTTCACTCCCGTTAACTATTTTCTATAAATTTTAACCGCGGTTGACCGACGGTTTTCGATAAATTTGCGCGATATGGGTATGTTTTTGTGACGAATATTAGCGAGGAGAGGTAAAAAACCGAAAAATTGCACAAAAATGTGAATATGCAAAATCTATAAACTTCTCTTACGTCGAATACTTACCGAAAACGTTATAATCTTTATATTTATCATATTAGTAGAAAAAAAGTTACGTATCCTTTTTCAAAATAAATTTGTCGTTATTAAGAAATTCAATCTTTCCAAAATCAACACAAAGTAACGAAAAACGTGAATTAGTTTTGGAAGCTTTAGCCAATAATGCTTAATATACAAGCAATGTGCATGATATCTGATATCAAGCCCAAAGCCTTCAATAAATGGAGCCGCTTACCCTGGAAAAACGTCCCATCAAAATATGAGCCATACTTCCTACTCTGACATTTTTTGGGATAAAACTCCCCGCGAATACCCTCAACTCGAATTTTCTTGAAAATTTTTTTCCCAGAACTACGAGCGTCATTTATTGCAGACTTTGGAACTGATATCAGATACCATGCACATTGCTTGTAAATAAAGCATTAATTGCTAAGCTTCTAAAACTGATTCACGTTTTTCATTGCTTTGTGTTGATTTTGGAAAGATTGAGTTTCTTAATAACGACAAATTTATTTCGAAAAAGAATACGTAACTTTTTTCCCACTTATATGATAAATATAACGGCATAAAATATAAGACTTTGTAACGATCATTAATCAGATTTTTAAAAAGCAAACAAAATGATATGCACTCAATGCCTGTTGAGACTATGCATCCTATGTATTATAAAGCTACAAATGGTCTTGATAATACTTGTGATTATATTAAGAAAATATTCTAAGACGTAGAGATGATACGAGAATAGCTAGTCGAAGAAAATGGCGAATAATGCTGGAGTCAACGTGTATTTATACTTGAACAAGAGCTTCTCATTACTGTTGATGTTTCTCAACTGCTATTGAATGATCAATAGTTTTTGAATTTGCTTGTTAACAAATCATTCATATATTCTAATAATTTCCTGTCTCTCTCTATGCATGGAGAGAAAAGCATCGTAAAAATTTTATAATGAGATATTGTTTACATTTTCGCTTCAACTATAAACCAAGATTGATCACAAGCTTTATTTGACGTAATTTATTACTATTTTGCTTACTATGTTTACATTCAACTCGAAATTACATTTCTTAGAAAGGGTGTGGGTGTGGGGTTTGGGTATGGGTGTGGGGTGTGGGTGAGGGTGTGGGTGGGTGTGGAGTGTGGGTGTGAGGGTGTGGGTGTGGAGTGGGGGGTGTGAGTGTGGGTGTGGGTGTGAGGGTCTGGGTGTGGGGTG
>CAJNOP010003572.1:598-12677 GCA_905250075.1 Rotaria sp. Silwood1 | reverse complement strand
ACATCCGATATTTTTATGATAAAAGTGATGATTTTTTGAAGAAAAGCGGTTGTTCGGAACGGACTACGACATCGGATGTTCGGAATAAAAAGTAGCGACGAAACGTCAAAATGCCGATGTGTCTCTTCCACTCTCAAATTGCTTGTAAACGGATATGAGTATATGATATGTGGGTGTGAGATATTGGGTGCAAGTGTGGAGTGTGGATGTAGGTGCAGGGCGCGAGTGTGAATTTTGGGTGTGGGTGTGGATGAAGATTGAGCCAAAACTCACACTGACATCTACACCAACACCGGCACCTCATCGACACCCACAGCCACCCTTTAATAATACACTTTTTTACGAGAAAAATGATACAAAACTGACTCTCTCAAATGGCTCTGGACCTATTTCACGTTGAACTTTCTGAAGCATACGTCAATTGACTGAGTTAGACATTGAGTTCTTTATGGAGTAATCTTTGTCTCGATCTCCAGTCGTAGAGACCAGTTCTCTTTCTTCGAAAAAAAACGGGTTTTGTTAAAGTATTCTGTAATTCCTTCAGATAATTTTGTTCACGAAATTGAAAGTTCATCCTTACAAATGGAAGGGAAGACGCTTAGGAGTATCTCTTAGTGGAATCCAAAAGCGTACCACGTACTGTTACTGAATAAAAGATAATATTGAAAACATAAGATTAATTAATAGGATACTTTTTCGAGTATCTGCATGTTTGTTACATTTTCACTGAAAAAGTATAACTGATAAGTAATATACAGCAGGGGCCAATTGAATTTCCCCCCTTTGTTTTTTTTTGTTTTTATTACTATACTTCTTTTATTTTTTAATCTACTATATATAGCGAGAAAGCCCAGAACGCGCTGCATCTTTTGGTATATTTAGGTTGAACATTCGATGCAGTTTAATATGTGAAAAATGTATTAGAAACAAAGGTGACATTTTTTTTTTACTACGACACTGGGTATCCATAATGCTGTAACATTCTTTCTTTTGCATATCTCGGCTTAAGTAAATGATAAAATCTTGAATTTTTTCTTAAAAGATGCGCCGCGAAAAGCTCTATAAAAACTTTAATGATTGAATTCAATTTTACCTGTTTTAATGATTTTTCTTATAATCGAAATGAACAATCTACATGATAGTGTCAGTTTTCATCATATTGAAAATGCTGAGAAGATTTTTTGTTTTGCATATATCTCGGCTTGACAAAATGATACAATATTGAATTCTATTTTAAAAGATACACCGTCAAAGCTTTACAAAAGCTGTATTGACAAATTCCTATAGAGAATCAGAATAATCTTCCAAACATGTTCAATATAATGGGAACTAACATTGTCATGTAGGCTTTCATTTCGAGTATGAAAAAAAAACATTAGAACAGGTAAAAAAACAATTCAATCATACAGATTTTATAGAGCTTTTCACGGCACATCTTTTCAGAAAAAAATTCAAGATTTTATCATTTATTTAAGGTGGCCCCTTCAGAAAATCCAATTTTTCAGAGACGGGTGGAAATTGAAGTTTTATCATAGGAAGATGCATCGAAGTTTCCTCCTTCAGAATATCTATGATTTATCGAAAAATGGATTGATTTTGATGAACTTATTGTCTAAAACTTGGCTCCTACTATCATATTTTTCGAGAAATTTTCACGGCTTTTTTTCAAGCTTTTTCGACTTTTTAGGCTGCTGTCTCTCTGCATCAGCATTTCGTAAAGTTTTTTTTAAATACTAATCACTAAGGAACTATGAACACTTAATATTTAGATCATATATTTATAGCCTGCCTTGAACATTGATATACAAAATGTTAGCTCCATATGTATAGAACGAAAGAGACAAGCCGTGTCACTGATGTTATGTGACAGAACGATGAAACAGATGACCTTCATGGGAATCGAACCCATACCTTCTGCTATCCGGGCAGTTGTCCTAAGCCAATTAGACTAGAAGGCGCATCTTAATCATCGTTTAGCGCCCAAGTGAATCATCATGGACGCGAACACAAAACAGGTGATTTTCGGAAAAAATCGATTTCTAATACTTATTTTCCGTTTTTCTCAAAATCGGTTTTTTCGAAAGTACTGTTTACGCGGGCAAGGTTTTTTTAATAATGACTCAATGGAGAAATGATAATTTTTTTTGGACACATAGAAGGCAGTTAGGGCTAGATACTCACAGAGCCCGATTTTTGAATTTCTCTTTTGATGAAATAAAAAACTTAGATATTTCATTTTTGTTAGCAATTTTTTTGGGCATGATTTCGTGAATTTTACGAAAAAGATTTTTTAAAAAACAAACAAAGGGAAATTCAAAAAATCGAGCCCTGTGAGGATCTAGCCCTAAGGATACTCTACAACTTAATAAACCGTCCGGGCTTGTTAGCTCGTATCCTTATTGCGACATTCTTGCCCGCATAAAGGGTAATGAATTGACTAGAATTTGTGCATTACTTTGAGATTTTGGGGAGATATTTTAACCATAAGCTATTCTAGTCAAGACTAACATTCTCTGAAATTTTGGTTGAAATCGGATGAAAAATAACAACGTTCGTTTCTGAGCGGCCCCCTTAAGCCGAAATATGCAAAACAAATAATGTTACAGCATTATGGATACCCGGTGTCGTAGTAAAAAAAATGTCACCTTTATTTCTAATACATTTTTTACATATTAAACTGCATCTAATGTTCAACCTAAATATACCAAAAGATGCAGCGCGTTCTGGGCTTTCTCGCTATATATAGTAGATTAAAAAATAAAAGAAGTATAGTAATAAAAACAAAAAAAAACAAAGGGGGGAAATTCAATTGGCCCCTGCTGTATTATTATTTTTTTTCGAGCTATCTATTCTGAACAGAGACTCTCTTGTGAGATCAGGGATTTTTGTACATACATATTGTTCGAGTAAGTATTTAACACATTTTTCGGCACCATAGTGGATTGCCGTGAGTAATATTGAGTGCATGTCGACAATATACAATGAAACTTGGAGAATATTAAGAACTGGATCTATTAATTGTTCGGTGTCGTGACGAACGACTGCATTTAACGCCTTAGTAGCATTAAGTTTACTTTGCCACTGTTTCTGGTTGACTACATATTGTATCATCTTCAATTCTTCGAACCGTCGTTCAGCAGCCACTTCCAAGGCTTCATAGATTTGATCATTAAGATCATTCATTTTATCCTTCTTTACTGTATCTTCCTCCTCTGTTGTAACTTTAAGCAATTTGTCAATAATTTGTTTGGTGCTGCATGGATTACACATAGCATACACAAGCGGAGTTCGATTTTCTAATGTACGCGACAGGATGAGCCAAGGAAGATACTCTTCTGGTACATAATTGCATAAGTCATTGAATATACGTTCGAGTGGGTTCTCTGATGAAGAGCGATGGTCACCAGTTTGCTTTCTTTCTGAATCGGAAATCTGCGGCATCCTCTTTGAGATATTATCATCCATGAAGGCAAAATGGAAAACGTTTGCATTCATTTTGTTCACCATCTGAGAAAAATTTCAATTCGAAGAACAATCAGTAACTATCTAGTATTGGAACATTCTTGGTCTTTTTCTTACTTTGATCATGCTGGGTTTGCAAGAAAGCAACTTAGAGACTGCACTCGAACGAGTATAACGGGCAGCCAAATGTAGTGGAGTACATCCTTGGTTATTTTTGTGATCGATTTTCACATGAAGTTGTATCAAGTTCTCTATCAGCTTAGGTAGATTGTTGCCACTTGGATCTATGTCCTAACCGACATATGTTAACAAAAACAAAATGAAAAAGTTTGTTCTTAATTTCCTCACCCAAACTTTTGTTGATTCCATTGCGACATGGAGCACATTTTCACCTTGACCTCCGAGAATATTGACATCTAAATGCGCATCGTCAATACTGTTTGTAAACTTTTGATTTTTTGAAAAGTTCTATTGTACGTACCACAGTGCCATCGTTTGTTCGTCTCAGAGTTGTCTGTTAGCTTGTCAAATACAAATTGATTGTTATTCCACACGGCATAATGTAACGCTGACCATTGGCGTTGTTCATCCAAATTTTGTATAATATTCTTTATCTCAATGGAATCCAAATGATCTTCATCGACTCGTCGTTCAAAGCGTTGCCAGACTTTTTCAGCTGTCGTTTTATCTGATGCAGCTGCAGCCTATATATTATGAATCGTAAAATCAGTGTCAACATTATAGATAAGAGCCTTACATGAAACAAAAGTTGTTGAGCTGACTTTGTAGGTAATGCATCTGTCGAATTCGAGTTGTTCTCCGTTACAGAGCTGGTTGTCTCTGACCACCTGCTGTTGTGAACTCTATTCATTGTGTTATACGCCTATGTAACACGAAGAAAAAATGTATGAAAAAAGAAACTGCAAATATCTTTATGTACACAAGAAAAAGTGAGTAGTTCCTTTTCCAATCTTCATTGTTCCGAAAAGGTTCTGTTTCATTGGAAACTCCAGTTAATAATGAAGTTTAAATTCAAATAATCTGATATTAACATATCTACACAGGCTATTCGCATTCTCGTTGACAGATGACCGCATGAATGAGTACACTCTAGCATGACTTTTCTATTATCCATCATAGCCTCATGCTATGCAATGCCCAGTGATCGTTTGTCTTGACACTCTTATTTTGTATGGAAGATTCACAAATTTGGTTTAGACATGCAAGGACACTCAACGTTTTCCCACACGATGAATCAAGTACAGGATTTCGTTGACCTGCCCTAGGAATCCTTCATTCAAAATCAAGAGAACATTCGAAAAAAAAGAGAAATTGGTGGATTTCGAATTCGATTAGAGTCCTGAAAATCCTGAGAATTTCATGAGAATCCGATAAAAATTTCAGGAATACTTATGTAGATGTCCAAACAACATTGAAATTATTACTTATGCATAACAAATATCGCTGCATTCAGTAAATATTTTAAAACCTACTCCTTTAAAGGAGCTATATAGGGGATATAGGAAATAAGGGTGTGGGTGTGGGTGTAAATACTTCGTTGGGATAAAAAGAAGACACAGATTTACACCCGCATTAATATCGTTAACTGAACATTCGCGGTTATAGAAGCAACCGCTTTCTAACAAAATAATGTGGCCTCAATCGTCACATCTGCTACGATTATTTATGTAGTTCAAATATGTGAGAAATACCAAAGGCTTTGCGCAGTGACGCTCATATTGGCTCAGACGAGGGTGAATCGGATTACAACTTAAAATTCGGCATAAAATATATAGTTATAATTCCATTAACGGACTAGTTTCGAAGACTAACTGGCAGTTTTTTTGGGGTAAAATCTTATCGCTAATTGTAGTTTCTGCGAATTGGTAAACATAGTAATACCAAAAAATTTTATTTATTGGCGAATGTCACACTAGGGTGAGTATGGATGGTGTGTGAATGTGGGTGTGGGTGGACGTGGATCTGGATGGAGATATATGTCAACTCACACCCACACCCACCTCACATCCACACCCATACACACCTAGAACTCACGTATATTTTCGAAGAAAATAGTGAGTGTAAGTTTTAAGGTCGTGGTTGTCCGGCAACCCCTCCTCCCATTACAGACATATAGCAACAGAAGAGAACATTACATACATACTTCCATTACAGACAGGTCACCATTACGGACCTCAGCAACCGCGCAAGAAGGACTTCCGATTCTATACAATGTTATAATGTTTTCATCATTATTTGAAGAAACTCTATTGTTTAGTTAACAAATGATACATTAGGATAACAAGTTTGAAGAATATACGTGATTTGCACATTTCAACTCGAAAGAAGTTGCGCTGGCAAGCTTTTTCTTACGATAATACGAATGTTACTCCTCAGGGACTTATTTTCCGCAAAGTTGAGGGTGTGGGTGCGAGTATGGAAGAGGAGCGTAAGTGTTGGTAGGAGAGAGATAGAGAGTAGGTCTTTGTTATGGTTGAAACTTTGTGTCAGCTTTAGAGGTGGGTGTGGGTATAGAACAATTGTCGCGGGAGCATGAGTCGTGAGACCTCTTCCTACGCTGATCAACTGGTAAGGCTTGTCTCCCTGATCACTCGACTCTCGATCCTCGACTAAGTATTCAGTTCTTTCGGTGTCATCACTGCTTTGCAGTCTTCAATAAAGTTAGTAACAGGCGTTTCAAAATGATGCACAGTATGGGCATCGATATGAGTCCTAATATTGCTGTACATAATGGTATACAGGTTTGTGTGATAATTTTTATCATAGACTCATCTAATCCAATTGATGTCCACCCGTTGATACTCAATAGCAAGCCAAATAACCTAAACTACAAAGGCAGCACCTGCATGCACTCGAAAAATGAGACCATACAATTCTCTGAGAGGTCACGAACCAAAAGACATTCACGACAATATTTTGAAAACGTGCTATATTCTCTGAAAATTTTACTAAAAATCTCTATGCTTCCTAGCACAACAATCGACAACGTTGTTTACTAGAGCGTCCTCTAGAAAAATATGAGTTTAATTGAATTCCTAGCTTAAAATAAATCATATAAAATCTAATCTGTAATCAGAATATCATACTTTGGGTGTGGATGTGATGAAGAGACAACACTGACACCCACATTCCATTTTGATGTGCCCTCGTTGAGCTTTCATATAAAATACTATTTGAGCTATTCACATGCCATAACTAATTGGAAATTACAAAATATGAAAAAAGATTTGTCGTGTGCCCGTCTACAGTATCCGTGCTCTCCAATTTCGGAAAAGTTTAAATTTGCTCTAGTCGAATGAGGCGAAAAGTTTCCCGCTCTGCTCATTTTTTTGACGACCACCATGGATCACTCGGGCCTGAAACTGCCGACCCACAAAACTTGCTGTTTCGCGCCGTCCAGAGCAGTAATCCTATTCCGCAAAGTTCAACATTCCGGAACCAGTTCCGACTCCGGAATCGCTTCCAGCGATTCCGGAACCGCATACAAACGGAGTCCACAACAATTCCTAGGAATTCCGTCTAATTCCGGAATTCCCCAATTAAACAACACCGGAATCGGTGGGAATCGATAGGAATTCCGTCCAATTCCGTCTAATTCCGGAATTGCAACTTCTGTTTTTACTCTATGAATCTTTGTCGATGTAGTGACCATCCGATTCGGGTCAGGAATTCCGCATTTGAGCGGATCCGGAATCGATGGGAATTACTAGGAATTCCGCGGAATTCCTTCCAATTCCATGCGATTCGGGATCCATCCGATACCCGGAATTCCGTCCCGGAATTACATCCAGTTATAAGCCTCAGCCGATGACTGTAATACTAAGGCTGAGCGGTTCCGGAATCACAAGGAATTCCGCAGAATTCCTCCCAATTCCTTACGATTGCGGATCCGTCAGGTATCCGGAATCCCGTAGCGGAATTACATCCAGTTATAAACCTCAGAGGATGAGTGTGATACCAAGGCTGAGCGATTCCGAAGTCACAAGGAATTCCGCGGAATTCCTTCCAATTCCTTGCGATTCCGGATCCGTCCGATTCCATCTAATTCCGGAATTGCAAGTTGTGTTTTTATTCTCTCAATCTTTATCGATCTAATGACCGTCCGATTGCGGTCAGGAACTCCGCATTTAAGCAGATCCGGAATCGGTCGGAATTGCTAGGAAATCCGCGGAACTCCTTCCAATTCCATGCGATTCCGGATCCGTCCGATACACGGAATTCCGTCGCGGAATTACATCCAGTTATAGAGCTCAGAGGTTGACTGTAATACCAAGGCTGAGGGATTCCGGAATCACATGGAATTCCGCGGAATTGCTTCCAATTTCTTGCGATTCGGATCCGTCAGATTTCATCTAATTCCGGAATTGCAACTTCTGTTTTTACTCTATGAATCTTTGTCGATGTAGTGACCATCCGATTCGGGTCAGGAATTCCGCATTTGAGCGGATCCGGAATCGATGGGAATTACTAGGAATTCCGCGGAATTCCTTCCAATTCCATGCGATTCGGGATCCATCCGATACCCGGAATTCCGTCCCGGAATTGCATCAATTTGTAAGCCTCAGCGGATGACTGTGATTCCAAGGCTGAGCGATTCCGAAATCACTAGGAATTCCGCGGAATTGCTTCCAAATCCTTGCGATTCCGGATCCGTCCGATACCCGGAATTGGATGCACTGAGAAGTCTCAGCGGATGAGAATGATACCATGGCTGAGCGATTCCGGAATCGATAGGATCTGTTGTAAATGATGCCGGAATCGGATTATGGTATGGTTGAATTTATTTCCGGAATCTGCGGAATCGATTCCGGGGTGGGAACTGATTCCCGAATGTTGAACATCGCGGAATGGGATGTATTCTCGCCGTCCATGATTATGCTTCTAAGTTCTCAATAGTAATTCGAATACTTCTGAAAACCGCTTAGGCAGGACTGCAAATATCGAGGTGCAAGGTAAAGCGTGCTAATGTTGAAAGTTTTTCATTTTTTTCGCTGACAGAAAGCAAAAAACAGCTATTCTGGCCTACCTTTTAATTTAACTGTTGTCGTTTACTGCTCTTCCCAAAGTTTCGGTACCGCCATCTATTACCAACTTCACGTCGCAAGTCATGAAAAACTGAATCTCAGAGTCAAGAATATTTTGTCATCCCCTGCTAATCTTCATACCTGAGTTTCGTCCTACTCATGAGTCGCCTAATGAAGTGAGTATGTGAGGATATGATCATGGAGATCCCACGCTTTCGCTACATATAATTAGATGCCTAACTGAAGAAGACATTACATGCTTTCATGATTTTATTCTCACTTAGAGCTTCGACTCAAACAGATGCTATACGTAGTTACACATACTCACCGATGATGATCGTTCTTACACAGTGTACTAATCTACTGTAATAATACATGAATCTTTATGACTCAGACTCACACCAAAATAAGCCTTCTTCCAATGAAAATGCTTTCAAGTGGAATACCTATGAGAATAGAAATCGAAACACTATGAAGCCGCTTTACTTATACATGACATTTCTCTCAATATTGATCGCCATCGGTGACAAGATCAAAAGGTCAAAGAATCAGTATATGGAAAACGCCCATCACGGTCTGTTAGTTGCGCTTCGGGACGGAGAGTCGCTTGTCTGATTACGCATTTCAAACCTGATTCTAATCGTGTTTCCCCAAAAGCGCAACTAATTGTTTTTTTCGGAACGCTGAACGACCTGTTCGATTGATATCTTCGGGACGGTCTTAACCATGCCAAGTTCTGATTACATCAGAGACCATAGGGTGTATGAAATTCTGAGAGCTCGATATCAATCAGGAGGCAATAGAACCTGAACATGACTTCGGGTTCAGATAATCATCGATGTGAAGCTAGCACGACGTGAAGCTACCACGACGGATCTAGGTTATCTCTGAATTTTCAAGCTTCCAATCCAGAGACATAGGACCTGCAGGAGGGTGTTGGGCATGTTCTTGTGAGCGCCATCACGCAGGTCCCATGTGTGTAGGTCCTATGGTTGAGGATTTGCAGGTCACCTAAATCCGTCGTGGTAGCTTCACATCGTGCTAGCTTCACATCGATCAGATCATCTATAAATGTATGAAACATGTTTTCTGTTCGAGTGAGATTCGGACGAACAATTGGAATGAGCCTCAAAATCTGTGGAGAAAGACTGATGAGCTACTCCTACTGAGAATCTTGCATTTCTCCTCCAGATCCTCGATGAATTTTTGGATGATCCTGTCAGGACTATCCATTTTTTCCTCAATAAACGACTAAATTTTAGTAGAAATATATAGTTGATAGGTATCCCTGATCCTAATAGGACCTGAAACAGAATCTTTTAGGGTCCTGATGAACTTTTTACTAGCTGCGAACCACCATGATTCGAATTTTAAAAGGTTCGCCTACGGAATAATTTAAGAAAAGGGCTGTTTGGCTTTCATCTAAAAGCATATGATATACTTTGGTTAGCAAAACACACTAGAGTAAGAAACTCAGGCACAGAACTCAAGAGATTCAGGCACTTCCATTCGCCAAGACCCCTCATAGCTTGTCTCAAGATGAGTTCTGATCTTCTGATTCTCTATACCTAGATAGTCTAGCAGTTCACACGCACGAGAAAAAAGTTCACCAAGGAAAGTTCCCTGACCAAACAAGCACGGTCGTAAACGATCGTATACGGAGAAATACGACGATTTATACAAGGTCGTATGACGATCGTATATCTCAGTGATCGTATACGGAAAAATACGATCGTATACAGAGAAAAATACGCTCGTTTACTGTCTTCGTATACGAAAATCGTATACGATCTCCATTTTGCTCCGGTTTCCTCTGTATACGATGGTAATACGGCCTCATGTATTACGGAGAAATACGGTCGTATCGTGAGCGCATACAGTCGTTTACGATCGTAAATGGCTTCCGTATTTGTCGACCTAGGTCAATGTCAGATGCTATAGACATTCTGACCAAAGAAATAGATGAATAGACAGAAGTTCATCCAAAATAGAAATGACATTAACCAAACTTCTTTCTAAAGGAAAAAAACTACGCAAAAATCACCTTAAGCAACACTTACCAAGAATCTCTTTCGCGTTACGGGTAATCGATGAACACTGCTGAGTGAAACAAGTTTCTTTTTCTTTTTCCAAATGAAAAATTCAAAGACGCAAGCTTTTTTTTACACTCTCTATCGTCCTTCTTCACACTTACAATTCTTTTTGATCAGTTAAAAAAACAAGTTATTTTTTCCACAATCTTCTCTCAATTTGAAAAAAAACGACCGACAAATTAAACATCGTTCATTTCTGTAAGCAAGTTGTCCTATGCAAACAAACAGCCGGTTGGCCTTCTTTTCCGTTCCTAACTAATGAGCCTTTTTGTATAAGGATCGTTTCGTTGAGAAGAAGTTTTCATAGGTTAGGATGAAAGGAAAATGGATTGTTCACCTATGTTCACAGACTTCTCGGTTGCGAGGAGGAAGAGAACAATAATTTCTCCACCTGAATTTCGTCTTCTGTTCAACCTTTCTCCCTGAAAATTTCTGGAATGTAGCCGTTTAATGTATTTTCCGGTATTTTCCACAGAGCTAATGTAATAAGAACATGCAAAAGACAAAACATTCTCTCCAGCTCTCAAAGAGAGACATTCAATTTTTCTGACGGAGAAAGCTTTGTTTGAACATTTCAAGGAAAATCAATTGTTTTTAATAAAAATAGTTAGGATGCAGACGCCCCATGGGAAACATTGTTTAAAGGAAGGAAAAACACATTATTAAGACACTTTCAGAGCCCTCTGGGAATGCAATTTCAGAATTTAAAAAAGCGTCTTTTTAGTAAAAAAACACTACGCTTTGGCATGCAAAGAACGTTGTTTAGAAACAACAGTTCTTGAGTATAAAAGTTGTTTCACAAAAATGCTAAAAGAATCTTAAACAACATGTTTCAAACGAAAATGTTTTCCCACTAAAGCGAGTAATTGTGGTTGGATATGCATGTGGATAAGTGAAGAAAAACAACTACACCTACACCCTCACCCTCAAGATGTCATATACTGACAGACATCAGATAATTAATCGTTTAGCGGCTGGGTGTGAGTTAGAGCCCTTCGAGTCCAAGATTTTTGGACCCGGACCCGGATCCGTTTACAATTTGCTACACCCATACTCGGAACTGGACCCACTTATTTAAAAAATGTTGAACCCGGACCTCACCTGGGACCGATCGCTTAAATTTTTGTATCCAAGCACGATGATAAATCAGTTTCGATAATATATTCAAAGAGTGTTTTGTTGTTTTTTTTTGCCTATTTTCTAAATACATTCAATTTTTTTTTCTTCATAAAACGAGCAAAATTTTGAAAAAATTTACAATACATTGTATGCATCAAAGTTTTCTTCAGAGCTGGATTCGATCCGGACGCGGTCACAGCAAAATTTTCAGACCCGAAGGGTGTGGGTGTGGGCGTGGGTGTGGGTATTGGTGTGGGTGTGGGTGTGAATGTGGGTGTGGGTGTGTGGGTGTGGGCGTGGGTGTGGGTATCGGTGTGGATGTGGATGAGAGTGAGGGTGTGGGTGAAGGTGTGGATGTGG
>CAJNOP010003571.1:0-12679 GCA_905250075.1 Rotaria sp. Silwood1 | reverse complement strand
AATAAAACATTTTATAAAACATTATGCCCTTCCTAACAATCACTGAACTTAAAAATAATGTATATTAGAGGAATGAAAAATAATAATTTGTATATGGGAAAAAACGCCACACTCTGGGGAACAAGAATATATCATCAGAATTTATTTTGGTCCGTGTAATGTTGAACAAGTGAAGAGCGTAAAATTTTATATTTTTTTCCAACGTTTTCATTTTTTTCATATTTTAGGCAAACTTGTGACTCGTATATCTCTGTAAAGGAATAGTCGCGAGACCTAATTTTTTTACCATAAATATAGCTCATCAAGTTCTACAAGATAAAGATGTATTCGCTTAATTTCAAGGACCCTTGTGTTTTTGTGGGAGAAACCCCATGGAATAGGCCAATATACTTTGCTTGATAGAAACTATTTTTCTTGTTTATGTAACCAGATGAATTACTCTTACAATGGTCATTTCATCAAAGAACTACATGATAGATATAATCCAAAAAGAGTAAGACAGTTTTTGCAAAAAAAAAGCTCTGTTTTAAAATTTCTCCACTGAAGGACGAAGATCAAGTTCTTGTGTCCATGTTGAACGAGGTTGAATATGTAATTGCCAATATGTCTCAGCAATCTACAACAAATTAAAGTTCCAATCAATAAGAGAAACACAAAAGCCAAAATGCTAAATAATTCATACCGCATCACTATTAAGAAATGTCTCAATATCTCTGTCAGGTTGACCTAAACAAGTAATCAATTGTTACTTTTTTTAGACTGGATAAAAAAAGCTTTTACTTTGAACTTGACTAGGGGTATTAATTTGTCCATCAATAATTATATGAGCAACATGAATACCTTGTGGACTAGACATGTGCGGGACCAAAAAATAGAATTTTACTGGGACCGGGACCAGGATCGAAAAACAATTTAGTCCCGGTCATGTTTGCCGTTGATAAGAAACATCGGCGGAAATACAAGTGAGAACTGCTCCAGATCTAAAACCGGCAGATTCCGCAACAACTTCTCTGACTATGGACAAATAACAGAAAAAGTAAGGTTACTTAGACTGGGTGTAGAACAAAAACCAAATTTAACACATTCGACGCGATTCGGTTTTATTAAAGAGTAGCTCTAGAGATTCATTTTCGTCTGCATTCATCTTGCGATAAATGCACTGCTTGGTCTTTTCATCCTATGCTGATCTGTCGTTTTCTCTTTTCCATTTGTAATATCACATGTAGCGAAGTAACCATTCTGTAGTTTGGCGAAACCCCTGTGAGGTCATTTCAGCATGACATGCCATTCGAGAAGTTGAATCAGCAACCCAATTCAAGCGCGAATTCACTAATCGCAAGCTCGAAGAAAAGGAAGGATTTAAGGGCAATGTCCGCAGACGCTGTACTGGCTGCTTTGCGAAAGGAAGGGCACAACAGTCAAGAGAAGCGAGCTATGCGGTAGCAAAGAAAGTAAAAACGTTCTGTTGTGAGTAACAATTTTTTTTGTCTTGATTTTTTTAACAAGACCCATCATGCTATGGAATAACGGACACAAAAAGAGTTCTGAAGGCAGAACAGATAAAGCTTTATGTTCAACCTCCTGTCTAAGAACAAAGAAAAATAAAGTACTTTTCTATACAGTTTCTCGTTAAAATGTAGCGTGGCTCACTGTTAGGCCACATCGTAGCGAATGTGTTAACTGAGCCCAGGACTAAAAAACAGAATTTCACCGGAATCAGCAGCAAAAGGAAAATTTCCACCGGGACCAAAGGAAATTTTCCACCGGGACCGGGACCGGGACCAAGTGAAAATTTTCACCGGGACCCAAACCGGGACCAAAAAAAATTTACCGGGACCGGGACCGGACCGGGACCAAAAATTTAATTTCACCGGGACCGCGACCGGGACCGGGACCAAAAAAAGTTGGTCCCGCACATGTCTATTGTGGACCTAATTCACGAGCCATTGATTGAGCTAATGCACGTAAAGCAAATTTTGCTGCAGCAAAACCAGCAAATTTAGCTGAACCACGAAGACTAGCCGTAGCACCAGTAAACAATATTGTTCCTTTTCCATTTTTAAGCATGCTTGGAAGAACCTAACGAAAAAATTTAATCAAAAACAATCTTTTTTTTTTCTCATTTGCATTTACTTCTTGGCTGGCAACAAAACCACCTACAACACATATATTGAGTGCATTTTGAAGTTCTTCAGGTTTCATATCCAAAATACTTTCTTTAATATAGAATAAATTATATTTGATTAGAAAAATAAAATAAAAAAAAAACTATTCAATTTACTATAAACAAATCCACTAGCATTGTATAATAATACTTCAGGATCATTTCCAAATTTTGTTCGAATTGTATTAAAAGCATTCTTTAACGATGATACGTTACTAGCATCAGCTGTAACACTCAAAGCTAGAACATATAATATTTATGTTAATATCAATATATATATATGTGATAAGAATAAAAGTTAGATACCTGTATGACCTTGTTGTTCGAGTTCTTTTTGGACAGGTTGTAAACTACTTTCTTTTCTGGCAATAAGACCAATTGAATAACCACCAGCTGCAAATCTTTAGAAAGAAAAAGAAAGACGTTGATATTAATTAGATATTATAATAAGTGATCTAAAAGTCTTTGGAAAATGTCATACTCGATTAGATCACATTGCCAACTTCTAGACCAATTAAATTGGTTTTTTTTGTTAGAAAGAGTTATATGTGAACTATATATTTTGCACGAGATATAGTTTTTCAGAATGTATCTAAGAAAGAAGAAACACCTCTTAAAAAAGTTCTTGCAACTTCATCATCACGCAACATTATTTTTCTATTTCTTGTTAAATTCTTTATGTCAGAAGTACAATGAAAAACATAGTTTAATCATGACTTTAACAGTGGAAAGAGTACTCTTTCTAATGATGTATCGGAAGTTAAATTTATTCTTGGTTTTTTTACCAAAATATAGTTATTTCTGAAAGAGAATGTATAAATTGGTCGTTTTTACTGTCTGATCATTTTGCAATAATAAAAAATATTTTTTTGAATTGGTTTTTTTTGCCTGTTAAGTATCTATGATTTGACATATTTTGAACAAATAACGCACAAAGAACTTAGTTCATGCATGGTTTCTCGCGATTGTGGCTGATGTCCTTCCAAAATGATTGTTCTTACAAAAATCTATTTTACAAAATATTTTAATTTCCAAATTTTTTTGATCAAAGAGTCAAGAACGGGTCTAGAGAAATTTTACCAAAGCAGATATCGATTGAACTTTTGATACAATATATTTTAGTGAATTTTCTTATTGGAATTTGGTTCATGTAGCTCAAAATAATTGAGAAATAGAAATTATTCAAGTTGCAAGAACTTCTCTAGAAGTATTTGGTTTTTAGCTATTCTTCCTTCTTAGATTCATTCTGAAAAAATACACCTCGTACAAAATTGGTTTAGACGTTGGCAATATGATATAACAGAGTTTGACATGTTTCCAAAGACTTTTGTATCGCTTATTAAATAAAATTATACCTTTTGACTAATGATGCTCCTAAACCTGGACCCACACCTATAATTATAATGAATATTAATTCAAGAAAAAAAAATTATTTTTCTATTGTCTCTTACCAATAACTACTGCAATCGGTTTTGTTGATGCCATTTCTCGTATTATTTTACTAATATATCTAAAATCAAAGTATTACATAGCTTTTTATACCTTTTAATAAAAGTGCAGTGTCATGTCATGATGACGTTTGCAAAAATGTATTATTGCATTGTTAGCAATTATAGATGTGAGAATAGTTTTTTATTTTCTTCCATAAATTTTTTCACTAGATCAATTACTATTTGTGGTTGTTCCATTGGAAAAAAATGTGTAGAATTTTCTATTTGTGTGTCTCGTCCTTTTTGAAACCATTTTACAAGATCAGGTGCTATTGGTGATGAATCAAATTGACCTATACTGTATGGAAGTGATGCTCTTACGATATGTATTGGAATATCTTGAATAAATTTTGATTTTTTAATAAACGGATAAATGTCTGTATCAGTCCGTATACTTGTTTCATATATTGATGCTTCTCCATCAGGTGCACAAACAAGTTGAAAATTTTTATCAAGAGCATAAGTACAATAATTACGAAGAGTCTCTTGTGGCCATCGTGAAAATGGTTCACGTTTTTCTAAACTTAATATCATATCGTCGATAGATGACCATTGAATTTTTCGACGACGAATATAGTCTAAAAGAGATGAATAACTATTATAGTCTTAATACATTGAAGGAGGATATATAACGGGATCGAATAAGAGTAATGCTTGAAATAGTCGCCTTGGTGCTATTGCTGCAGCACAAGTTAAAGCATATCCACCCACAGAATGACCAATACCAATAAGATTATCTTTATTAAGATTGAGTGTTTCAATGAATTGTAAAACATCTTCTCCATGCCATCGAATATGATAAGGAGGAGGATGTATTTGTGATTGACCATGACCACGTAAATCTAAAGCAATTACATGAAAATCATGTAATGCTTCACTTATAATACGATCATAACATCGACCATGAAATGAAGCACCATGACAAAAAAGTATTGTAGGTTCATGACCTTTCCATTCCCAATAATGAAGTTTCAATGGACCTTGATTTATTATTTTACCACTCTTCTGAACAATTGGACGGTTAGGTATAATAATAAAATGACTAGTAGGACTCGAAGACATCAGCGACAAAAAAAAAGAAAGATAAAATTAGAAAAGAAAACTTGTTAATCTAAAGAAGTTCATTTAAAGACAAATAAACAATAAAAAAGCAACAAAAACTTTCAATTATTAGTACAGCAAAACAATGAACTATACAAGATATTGAATCAAAATCTAATTCATTACCAATCATCTAATTTAGTCAAATGTTTCGAATATAATTCATCACTTTCATATGTTATCGATTATTCATGACATTTATTAACAAATTCATTCAAACTAATTTGATGATATATATATATATATATATATATATGAAAAGATTTAAACATGTTAAAACATCAAAATAAATACATGAATTAAATAAGTAATGAAGAACAAAACCTATATTTATATTTGTTAATTTTATTCAAAAACAAAACCATGTTAGATTAATACTTTTCAAGCAACAGCAAAAATGAGCAATTTTTGACTATAAAAAAAATGTTCACACGAATGCATGCATGAATAATATATTGCCAATGGAATATAAATAATAATAACAAACAGAATAAATATAACACTCATATCTTATATTTCAAAAGTATCGAAAAAATGAAATAACGATGAATATAAAATATTTAATTATAGTTCTGATTGATCAATTAATTTATGTTTAATTAATAATTTTTGTATATCAGGATAAATTTGACGAATACGTGTGTCTGATGAATATGCTTTAATAACTTTACCATTTGGATCAATTAAATATTTTCAAAAACTCCAAGATGGTGGTTCAGTTTTTTCTAAAGAAAAGCAAACAAAAATTCTTAATTAAAACAAAGATAAATTTCTTTACCACTTAAAAATCTCCAAACATCTGGTAATCCATTATCATCGTCATCATTTAGTCGTATAACAGCACCTTTAGCCAAAATGGGAAAATTAATATCAACCATAGATTACCCATGTAAAAATTTTGGATTAAAAATTTGATTAAAAATCGATTAAAATGGCACGATTTTAATCAGATTTTAATCGGATTTTTTAGGCTTGAAGACGGATTTTATGTGATTTTAATCTTTTTTTAATCTATTTTAATCGATTAATAAACCTAAATCAACTAAAATCGATTTTGATAATTAGTTTTAACTTATTCAAGCTTATTAATCGATTAAAATAGATTAAAATCACATCAAATCCGTCTTCAAGCCTAAAAAATTCGATTAAAATCTGATTAAAATCGTGCCATTTTAATCGATTTTTAATCAAATTTTTAATCAAAAATTTTTACATGGGTTGAGCCCATGATTGAATTTTGTGCATCATCCTTAATAAATAAAATTGAAAAAAAACCAATATTTGATAAAAATTATTTACTTTAGGTTCTTAATATCCAAATTGATTAGTAGGAAAAGCAAGTACTTGAAAGATATTTCGACCACCAACATTGAGTTCTTGTTGAAGACCAACAAGAGCTTCAAAATGTTCATAAGTAAGTGAACATTCACTAGCTACCTATTTTAATTAAACAAATATTTTTTCTGAACAAAAATGAAAACTTTGTACTGATAACCACATGTCAAAACACAAATTATCTTTTATCACCTATTTACTTTTCTAAATATTTCTTAACTCATTTACTTTACAAATATTTAGTTCAAAACAATAAAAATAGTATTTCTTATTAGCCAGATTTTTAATTTTAATTCTCAGCTGTTGTCAATTGAAAATATCAGAATTTCTTGAATGATCCGTATCATATGATAGATATGTAAACAAAAGATATTGATAGTTCTACTATTCTTAATACTCAGATTCAAGAAGCAGCGCTGTAAATGATAAAAAACCCAGTGTCATTACGTCGCTGTTTTCTGTAAGTTCGTAAAACGGAGAAAACCGTATGTTAGAAATACGGTAGAAGTAATACACCGTTTTCAATGGTTGGAACAATCGCTCTAAGTAACTAGAGATGCATCAATCCCAATCTTAGTTTTTGAATTTGAAATAAGTCTTGAAGAAATTGGAATTGAATAATTAATTTTGGTCAATATGTACAAAATTAATAATTCTACAACATCTAACTCCAATTCTTCAAATTGGTCCATCCTTACTAATAACTGCATATAATTCTTTATAGTAATAGAACTTACATTAATAACCAATGAAACCTAAAATAAAATAAACATTTATTGTTGTTTGTTTTTTTCTTCGTATAAAATATCTTACCTTTCCACGATACTGTTCTAATGAAACATCATTTCCTTGCCAATCTTTGACTGTAAATGAATAAAAATCTTCACAAATAACATTTGTAATAACAATAAAAAAGAATCCAAATAGAAAACATCTGAAAAATAAACATTTTATCTGACAGAATAGAACAAAAAAAAATCAGAAATTAAATTCCCGTTTATCGATTTCAAAAAAAATTTTTTAATGATTTTCCTATTGTTTTATTATATTCTTCAAAACGTTGTTTTGTTGTTTTTAATAAACTTTCTATTTTTTCATCATTTGGTTCAAGTTTATTTGCTAATTGAAGATCTTTTAATGCTAATTCATAATCATTTAAATTAGCATAAGCATAACCACGACGATATAATGCTTTAACATATTATGGATTAATTTCAAGTGCTGATGAACAATTTTCAATAACACTTAAATTATTTCCATAAATTAATTGACATGCTGATATATTTAAATAAATTGATAAAATAAGTTGATTAAAATTTTCTAAAATTTTATTATGTTCATCTGTTGGTTGTTCATTAATAAAATTTAATATATAACATAATGAACGATGATAAAGTTTAAAAGCTTGAAAATAATTTTTTTTCATGAAAAGATTTATTTGCATTTTCTTTATGTTTTAAACCAAAATTATAAAGATTATCAATTGACATTGAATAAATTTCTGGAAAACATTCAAATGAACTTAAATGAATAAAAATTGTAATTATTTGATTTTCATTTCTAAAATTAAATTTACAAAAAATTTATTTTTGAAGAAAAAAAAACAAAACAAATATTTCCTTTTTTTATACAAATCAGAAGAATAATTAAAATTTAATTGAGATAATTCATTTGGTTTCATTGTTATTAAACATTTGTGTACATAATTACTTATTACTGTTGAATAAAATCCAACATTAATATTAATTTCTTCATTAAGAGGAAGAAGATCATTATATAGATTTTCATTAAGTGCATAATCAATTGGTAAAAATTTAATAATTACTTTACAATTTGGTCCTAGATTAATTCATAGAATTTTAATATAAAAAAAAAACCTATTTAGTTATATACCTTCATTAGGCGCATAAAGACGTTGACCTGGTTCAATGATTGTTTTAGTAAATGTTATATCGTCTGGAAGATTATAAACAGTCATTTATAACAACAGATGATTTTAAATAATATCTACAGAAAGAAAATAGAGTAATAGGAAACAACAAATAGATGTATTGGTCATAAATCAAAGAATGTCCATGATGTATAAAAATAGAACATTTATTTATTTATTAGCTTTTAACAACTACGTATCAAATGGTCAATGTTAAAAGAACAAGATGTCTCTGATTATTAACAAATTTACGCGCTTTATTCTTTGCATAGATTTTGTTATTTATTCATATTATTATAGTTACAAATTTGAAGCTAAGAATAAAATTCTTTTTTCTTTTGTATATCACAGATATATCGTTTCACACTCTTTTGGTTGTTTTTCTGTTATGTTATAACGCAATTATTGCAGATAACGATACAAGAATTCGAAATAAAAATTTACACAAGTAATGATTCGTTAAAATTGTCTTCACTTTATATTGAAATCATAAGAGTTCATATAGTCTAAGGTCATTTATTGAATGCCAAAAATATTATAATAAAAGAGTCATTAAACATGAAAGATTACAGCCATGAAAATAAATACCAATGCATATTCAAGACATATTTTAATTAGAAGAGATTAAGTCATACAGTAGTTCTTGAAATAAAAGAGAACTGTTAAAATAGAATAGATGTGATTATTAGAAAGCTTTCCAACTGTGACTATATACGTCTCTAATAAATTTGTCTCTTCACATTGCTTGTTCTTATATTCATCTTTAACTAATTACAGTTACTGTTCAATTATCGGCTTAATCGTTCTATGAATATATAGTAGATGCGCATGCAAGTGTCAGGATATAGAACATTTACCAACCTACTCACTGCTGTACTCATGCCCTTCAATATTCGAACTTCATCTTATACAATATGCAGATGGTAATCTTTCCGCTACGGAACTTGCTATCATGTGTAGAGAATATGTGAAAATAAAACATACTGTTAAATAATCATGTTTTTTGTAAAATGTATTTCTTTCAATGAAGTAAAATGTCATAGGATTATTCAGTTAGCAAAATATCTCATTAAAATCTTTTGAGAAAATAATGGAACGAATTCTTACAAATTAAGAAAGGTCACAGTTGGAATTAGCTCGATTATTATATTGTTTGCATCTTTTATTTTTTTTGATTCGTTATCGTCGGCAATGAACTTCTTTTGATTTATTCTTGTTCAAACTATAAGTATATTATATGGTTAATTTGCATGATACTTGTTATAAATGAACATCGCCATTTGTTGAATAAAACAATTAATGAATTATTTTTTGAATTCTAATATGGAAACAAATTTATATTTAGTTACTATTATGGGATACATATTAACCTCTTTCGAATAAGCACTTCATTTAATCTATATTTAAATCTAACTTTGAGTAAGCACTATAAAAAAAATAGAATCATGTGTTAGAGACAATAACGATGGATTTCGTTGTTCACTGACTTGAATGATACTTTAAAAATTCAAGAGCACTTCAACAAACATCAAATAGGTCAATTAATTAAGATTAATTTGTCATTTCATCAAAGAATTTTTGATAAGTGATACAAAGTAAAAGTCCTATCCATAGATCAAATGTAAATATAATCATTTTGTCTGTAAAATTTAAAAAGTATCTATTAATTATTATAATAACATTTATAAGTAATGATGTGATACATGTTTAGTGAACGGATAAAATATGAAATTTAAATCTTAATATTTTTCAAATACCTTTGTTGATTGTAAATTTTATTATATTGAAAATAAAATATGTTTCCAGAGAATGATCACATATATAAAGAGATTTTTGAATGTTACAAAAGATTTAAACAGCTAAGCTCGAGTTCGAAATCAGGTTCAAAAATTCATTTCTTTTTCGGAAGAGACTCGCTAAAATCTGAATCTACATCTTCCTACAACACATTCATGTTCAATATCATTTGTATAAATACAATCCAAATTGTTCTATACGACAGAAGATTTTGGTATTAATGCTGGTCTAACAATTTTCAATGATGATTCTTGTTTATCAACTAATTGTTAAATTTTCTTTTTTAATAACATAATTATTACTCTTTTCAACTGAAAGAAAACTTTAAATGTATTTAAAAAAATACATAGAGACTGTGAGAAACGAATGAAAAACAGCTCAAGTCCAAGTCTTGATTTTTCAGGCTTGAATTCAATGCAGAAATTTATTTTTCGTCAGGTTTTCGATCTTAATTCAAGCCTAAAAAAAACATAGATCTACAACATTTCTAAAAATATATTGAAATATTTTACATAGAACATTTTTTTCCTAATGAACACTTTGTATTCGAGTAGTTTTATTTCACTTCTATTATCGTTTTTTTTCTCTGTTTTACAGCAAAAGAAAAATAAATATAATTTTGATAGCGTACATTAGAAAGCGTCTACGTTGTCTTGTTCTTTCTTTCCTCGTCTGAATTATGCCATATATATATATATAGAGAGAGAGAGAGAACATCAGTATTTCATATGATTACAATCTAAACTTAGTGCACATCATTTTGTTGCATAATATGGGTCAGAAATATACTCATCCAATTCCTTGTTATCATGGATATGCTTCTTTACCACCATCGCAACGACAATGTTGTCGATCTCAACCTTTAATCTTAACTCATACTCGAGCAATTCCATTAAAATTTGAACTTCGTCATTTCATTCGACGGGATCGACGTCATTGATTGTTATATTATTTTTATTCTTTTGTTCCAAAGGTGATATTAAACATTTGTTTTCTTTTTTTTGTTCATAAAAATTAGTGTTATGAACACTTTGTTTTCTTTTTTCTGACGTGTAAATTAAGACTTATATTGAATTTGAGAGTATCAAATCTTCTTTTTGTTAAAAAAGATCTCATTAGTTTTTGAAATTTATTTTATCGTCAATGTCTTATGTTTCTATATATTTAAAATATTTTTAGAATAAAATTAATGCCAAATTAATTATTATTCTAACTTTTAATGTAATATTGCAATACATGTTTTTTTTTTACTTTCTCTATTTAATGATAATAGATAAAATAATTTTGATTACTACACCTTGTTAAGAAGTATAGGTTTGACTCTCTGAAATACTTTTCTTTGATAATTGACAGCAGGTTTTTTTTTTAATCATGATCAATAACATGTAGGATTGATATATAACTATGAAAATAGCCGAGTCATAAAAGTGAACAAGAGAATATTTCTATTAGTTTTCTGATGGTTATAAATTCTAGTCAGTTACAATAATGATTTAGTCATAATAAATGTATGAATTTAACTTAATTTTGAATAATTTATTCTAATGGAAAACTTTGATAATGAAAAATATTGCTTCCGAATTCATGAATTATTAATAATTGACTAAATTTAAAACATTCTATGAAGTAAAATGTTTTTCTCATTATATGGACAGAGCAATCTTTGACAGATCAACCCTCATAATTGAGCTTTTCATATGTAATATGGATCAAAATAAATCATAAGTTGTGTATAAATTGTTCAGTATGATGAAATAATATGTTATCAAAATGAAGACTTTTAATTAGATTTTTTTCTAACCATCGGAAGCTAGAATCGTAAAATCACATTTTCAAAGCTGAGATGCTTTTATTGAACTTCTAGATTTTTTAATATAGTTTTCAAATATAATAATTTGTTCACTGTGACATTGTATCCATGCATAACTGTCATGTCATTATTAATCGTGTCTTTTGTATTTTTTTTTCTTTTTAAAAGATTGAATTGATGAACATCTTCCTGGTTGCAAGCAGAGAACGCTCATGTTCTAGAAATGAAAAAAGATTATATCTCATCGTAGTCTTGATCTAATGTTTTCTATCGATGTAACGAAGGCGATCTTCTTTTATTAAAATATCATCTATTATATTTATCACAACAACAAGATATTTCGAATACATATCAATCAATGAAATAGTGATTAATGAAGGAAAACACAAAAAAAAAATATTTCTTACCAGTTGTTCTGTTCTTCTTGTCATGATGTTTTATAAATGTAACTGGAATTATTTCTGTTTCTATCAGGCGACCAATCAGTATTGTTTACATTCGATTCATAGTCTTTCACGTTTTGATAATGTAATTATAAATTCTATGAAAAGTTGTGGTAACCGTTTAAGGGAATCCAACGAGTTAAGGGAAACAGTGTAAAATGAATAGAGGTCATGGTATAGCTCTCATGGCGGACCAATAGGATTCGGCGTCTGTAAAGTATGGATGTTCCATATTTTACTAAAACTGAAGCTCATTGCTCCGCCATTAGAACTCCTATGTGTCCTCTATTCATTTTACAGTATTTCCCTTAACTCATTGGATTCCCTTAAACGGTTACCACAGTGTGGGTGTGGGTGTGGGTATGGTTTTGGTGTTCAGATTCACTCAACCCAAACCCACACCCACACCTACACCCACCCACACACCCATACCCATACCAAAACCCTACACCCACTCACACTCACACCCACACCCACCCACACCTACCCCACACCCACACTCACCCACACCCTCCCACACTCACACCCAGCCACCCCCACACCAACGCTCACCCACACCCACACCCACACCCATGCCCACACCCATACCGCCACCCACACCCACACCCA
>CAJNOP010003570.1:0-10498 GCA_905250075.1 Rotaria sp. Silwood1 | reverse complement strand
TCCATGCCCAATCAAACGTAAACCAACTCTAAGGGTTACAATATCAACCGTAAAACTACACACACGCTTACTATAGTCTTATGAATTAAAAGTCCGAGTAAAACGTTTGATTTTTTTTCATGTATCTACAAAGAAAAAACAACAAGTTTTAACTCAGACTTTTCCTTCATAGTAGTATAACCCCCCCCCCCCCCCCAAAAAATAGACGGCCACCCTATATTAGAAGGTCATGTCTGAACAAAAGTTCATCGGCCCTATTAGAAGGCCATGCACGAATTAATTAATCAATTAAAAAAATACTGAATTTTTCGAAAATATTAATTAATAATTAGTCAAATAGTGCCGTTTATCTACTGTTTTCTTGAGAAATCGCTTCGAATTTTACTATACGTGACATATTTATTTACAAAAACCGCAGTTTTTCCCTGAAAAATGCCCAAAAAACATTAATTAAAGCTATTAATTAAGTATAATTAATTATTAATTTTTTTTTTTATATTTTAATTAATAACTGATCAAAAAGTTCACCTCAATAGAAGACCACCCAAAAAATAACGGGGGAGGGTTAGTGTAATAATCAGTCTATGAATAACACTAAGCACTGTTTGAAAAAATCAATCAAAAATTTCTACTAGATCTCGATGTAGTATGAAGGTGAACAATAAATCGATGATAACCGTTTAAGATGATGTTATTGTCTTGATCACTTGTTGTTCTCTATTGAAATTCGTATAATTTGTCATCTTATATAAATAATTAATGTAAATACATCAGTTAATTTGCTTCATGAATAATTCAAAAATAATTATTTATATATCTATTTATGATCGAACTATGTTCAACATATATAATGAATAATGAGTAAAAAGGATCTTGTTGTTATTATGATAATAATGGAATAAAATATGTTGTTATCATATTCAATGCCTAAAGAAAACTTTAACTGAGATGTTGAGTCATCTATCGTTCGATTATATTTTAAATGTTTTCCATATTTCATATATGATTAACTAACATGTTATCAAAGTTACTGTTAACATTATGGTGAAATTCCATATTTATCTATAAATTTTTATAAATTGAATCTGTTTATATTAATTAGTGGAATAGATTTATTTTAATTATATAATAAAAAAGAGAATTAATGCATAAATCATATCAACCAATATGCCCAGCAATCGAATAGATTTCTTAAAAAGAAATGGGACGATAAATATTATAATGATCATCGAACATTTGTTATTAATGAAATAAGTAATTTGTTGATATATTTATTAGGTACTTGATGCTCAACCATGCATTAATGCACATCCTCCACAAACTTATTTACATCTTTATATGAAACAAAAAAAACTTCAAGTAGACATTAGCTTTTCGTTGTTTTTTTTTTGTTATTGACATTTATTTATATTTATAATTTAAGCTAGAAGAAGAACGTACAGCAATAATTGAACATGATAATCTTATAGTATTAGAAAAAATGGCACATATTATGAAAACAATTGGATCTGCTGATAATCGTCATGAATATGAATTACAAAGGTTTTTTTAAATATATTATTTATTAGTCTTAATCAAGGAAAACCTCGACAAGAATTATTAAAAGTTTCAAAAGAAAATGCAACCATGATGAAAAGACTTATAAAACGAAAACTTGATATTAATCGAGAAAATTGGAAAGATATTTGGGCAAAAAATACAGTCTATTTTGCTAATATTGCTAAATATGATCTTGATTGGTTTGTTTCGAAAGTAAACAAAATAATTTATTTTTAAATAGTTCATTTAGATTTAATCCTAATCAATATGTAGATATATGAATTAAGTTTGTTTCATTAGTCAAAACAAATTTGTTAGTCATTAGGAAGAACACTTATCAAATAAGATTTACAATGAACATCGTTTATACTCTTCAATTATTTGATCATCTTGTTTCTTTCTTGTTTATATATGAAATTTGTAGTAAATTTTTCCTGTATGATTTTACTTCTTAAGCTAAATCATAGATTTCAGAAAATGATTTAAAACTTACTCAAGATATTACTCATTATTTGAATAAGGATGAACGATTCTATATCGATCTATTAGCACAGGAACAATCCCACAATTATTATTGTCATATATGAACCTTTTCTAAATACTAAATGAGATTATGATAACATTCAGTTTAATAAAATCTAGTTGTATTTATTCGTTAACAGCTAATTAATCGTCAATAAAACAAATGTTGGATTGTAGATATGAATATATCTTGCTTGAATAGTCAATTGGGTATAATCAAGTATTATTGAATAAGTTTCTTTATGTTTTATATACACTACTGGCCAAAAGTATTCCCCCCCCCCCTCGGATCTTAGATCCTATGAGAGCTAAACATCTGAAAATTGGTGTCCAGGTAGTCCACAGAGAATTGTGATCATCGATACCCTCAGCGCCAAAATTTCTCAAGCTAGAACTGAATTATAATACGTCCCGTCCACAATCATTGTGAATCTCGTAACTCGAGAATAGAAAGATCTTTTGAGTCGGCCAATCTCCCATTTTGTAGCTCATCATTATAGCTATTTCTGATATAAATTTTATCGAAGTCTATCAAGTTGTTGATGAACTGGACCATTTTTACTGAAACCATGGAAATACACAAGAACAATAGAATGCCATTGAGAGGTTAATAACCCAGCTAGAGTTTGATGAATCGATCTGAGATTTTCAAGAGATATTCCCCCATAGATGGCAATCGTTTTCTGAAAGTTTAAGAAGCAAACACTTTACTAAACGGAAATGGCGCATCGATCACTATTGGGAACTTGTCAAGATTCTAGAGTCTCCGTTACATAAGCAAATGAACTCATCATTTGAGCAATAAAGAATCACGAGTTGGGCTACAAGTTCATGCTAAAAAATCGATAATTACTCATATATTTGATTAAAAACAGCACATAAATTTAGTAAGGTCAATTTTAGATATTTTCCTACTAATGTGGCAAAACGTGTTCGTTGTCAATATTTCACCGAGAAAATCTTTTCAGACGGTTCAACACTCTTAGAAACCGGTGCAAACCAGCTGCCTCCGCCAGAGGATGAAATATTCAGATCGAAGTGGCTGGTAACTATAACAAAAACACTATAGATAAGTCACGGTGTTCGCATCCTTCAGTAACGGTCTTCGAATACTACAAAATATGATATTATCAGAGTTTTATAAAAATCATATGATTGTATACTACAATTTGATTGAAAGTTCTCGTGAATATCTCTCTATATATCTCGAGCATGAGGATTCCTATTGTTCCATAAATCTCTCGAACGGTCCGAAAAGATTTTCTCGGTAAAATATTGCCATACAAAGACGTTTTGTCATATTAGCAGGAAAATATCTAAAATTGACCTTACTAAATTTATGTGCTGTTTTTAATCAAATATATGAGTAATTATCGATCTTTTAGCATGAATAAATTTAAAATAAGCTGAGAACTGCATCGAAAAACTGTTTTTTGATGGGCTCGGTTCGTGTTTTTTTAAAACCGAACCGAACCGAAACCGATTTCGGTTTGAAAAGTTGTGAACCGAACAATGCGGGTGTGTGGGTGTGGTGGATAAAAAGAGCCATCCCACACCCACATTCACTCACACTCAAATTGACGAAAATAAAGTAGAATCAGCATAAAAAGTGTTTAGTTGTGCTCTTTGTTCAAAAAAATTGAATGAGCTCCTAGTGTTTTTTGTCGGATGTTTTTATGCTAAAAGATGCAGTTTGTCAAGGGCTTTCTGTTGGTGTCATACAATTTATGGTGCCGCCCCAATTTTGTATCACATGCGTCGAAATACTTTTAAGAAACGTGAAAAAATACTTCAATTTTCCAGTAAAAAAAATACATTGTTGGCTCTTTTTTTTCATTTAATGGTTTTTGTGGAAAGTCGAGTAATACATGGTCCGACAGAAGAAGACATGCTCTTTCTTTTCGCTAAAGTCATTATTATATGAACGGTTGAAATAATGGGGTTATTTTATGCTATATTAAAAAGTACGAAAACCTGATCATTTTTGCTTTTACTATCAAAAGGCCTGCAATCATAGTATATCTCATAATTTAGCGATGGATTGTCAGGTCAATCTAATATTTTGGATTTAGTAATATCACTATAAGACCTTCCTTTTAAGATAATTGAATCCGAAATAAAAAAAATTTTTCTCCAGCTAGGTTGCTTGGTATTCTGGTGTACCCTCTCTTAACAGAGTAAAAACTTTGTTTAAAGTGAGTTGAGAGAAAAAAGAGTAAATAAATTTGAAGTTTATTTAACATATTTATATAATAACAAACACGAAAATCATTTCCATTGTAGATAAATATCATCAGTTATGCGTTTAATTGTATAATCTGTCAACAAATTTTCCGAATTGATCATGCTGTTTAATTTTTCAATAATGTCATTATCTACTGCCTTAACACGAGCACATAATAATCGAAGTTTATGATTAAATTTCATATTAATTTTCGTTAAAATCACTCGTACAAACAATTGAATATTGATATGATGCAAAAACTCTACTTTCAGATATATCATCTGAGGACAAAGTTCAATAAGAAAATCAATTTCTTCCATTTTTGTCATTTTCATGAGATAAACTTTTGTAATCTGATTTAAAGATGTTAACAAACAAAGAACATTGCTATCTTTACCATTTATATAGATTGGATTTGAATATAACAAAGAAGAAATCTTTAGTGAATCAAGTTCAGGTAATAAAACTAATATTTCCATCAATGTATCCGTATAAATTTCTTCATCAATTTCCAAATGATATATATCTGCTACATTTGATATATGAGAAATAATTTGTTTTAATGGCTTCATGTTATCATAATAAGGAATAATTGTAAAAAGAATTCGCATCGATTTCAAAAGTTCATTCGATGGATGAATCGTCTGATCTTGTGACTGATATTCATACCATCTTTTTCTAAGAAAAAAATAAATAAAAAGTCACATTTTAGATGTTAAAACTTTTCTTTCTATACTTAAATGGATGAACTGAATAAATAATTGTATCAAGACTGATTTCAGCTTGTAATAACCATTGTCGTTCAATCCAAAATAATGAATTGAATGTATTTAATTTATTAATATACAATGAAGTTCTGTGAATAGATTCTAAAAATATCAAAAATGTTAAATGAAATTCTTCTAATTGAGGAAAATTGTTCATAATTAATTCTTTCCAACAATTCGCATTAAGATAAGTTATATCTTTAGCAAGACTTTTAACAGATAAAACTTTTAATTTTGCATCGATTTTTGTAATAAACATTTGAACTTTATCGAATTGAAGATGATCGCCATAGATAGATAAATGTGTTAAATTTGATAATATGATCGGTGAAATTATGTCAGTTTTAAATGTACTATACGCTTTATGTATAAAACTCAAACGAGTTATTTGTGGTGTATAAGAAATAATTGAAAAAAGTTCGTTAAATGCACATGGATGATCAATAACAAGATGTTTGATTGTACTGAATTGATTATTAATATTAATTGGTAAGGAAACAGTTATACTAGTATCATTGGTTTCCATTGCAAAGAATCTGAGATATTGTAATTTTGGTAAATCAAATATTAATCGATACACATGGATTAAATTGTGTAAAGTTTTTTGAGTGTCAATAGTTAAGGAAAAAAATCGAGGTAAATGAATTAATTTGGAAAGAAGTGGAGTTAAAATAAACGGTTGAATTGAATCAAAAACAAGAGATTCAAGACGATTAAATGAACAATCAATGTTTAGTAATGAGATCATTTGATGATATACTACTGATGAGAAATGTATGGATAGGATTTGATTCTTATGAAAAAGAATAATTTCTTTATAGTTTTTAATAAATCTTTCTTTCAATGTTGGACGAATTTTGATTTTGAATAGAAGAGATGATGAATTGAGAAGTTTTTCAAAACGAGAATTAAGATTCGCAAATATTTGATAAATATTACAGCCATCAAGATAATCGAAGATTTCATAGAATATTTCATTAGACAAATTTTCAATTGACATTACTGTTTGATCAATTTCATCTAATATTAGAAGAATAGAAATCATTCTCAATTTAAAATCTATGAATATATCTTACTTCTTTTTTTCTTCGTTGTTACTTGTGAAGATTGATTAGTATTTAATTTTCGTTTATCTTTGTTCATCTCTTTAATTGAAGATTTAATATGATCTAGAAAAAATGTTTAATGTTTTTATTAATGAAACAGACTAATTAGAGTTGATGAAGTAATAAGATTTGAAAATTTTTGTAAAACACGAACTACAAGGATGGTTGAAGTATAGGAAGGATAAAACATTGAACCGAGCTCCCTCTCTCTCACCGATCGTCAGAGATGTTGCTAAATAAATTGAGTGTTCGACATATGTCAAATAGAAAATTAGCAAATTTTTTATCAATGGATCCGATTCGAATTGAATGTGTACATCTTTACAGAATATCTTCTATGAATCATTGGTTCTATTTAACATCATTTCCATTGAAAATCAATTTCATCAATTACACAGTTAATTGTAAAATCCAAAAGTAGTCTCAATTCATATTGATCATTCTTTCCAATGTTTTTAACCATTTTATTATTTGTTGTTGGAACACAGAAACATAATGAGCAATGATTATCTTCAAAATATCTGGTATAAAATAATTTCACATCAATATTATTAATACAATCTATTTGAAGATAGTTTATACAAAAACAAAATTCATTCAAAATATAAACTTCATTGATTTTATTGAACTTTTCCAATTGTATTCATATCTAATATCCAATTAAGCAACATGTATTTCATCACTCCTGAATGTTTGGATTCAGTTAATGACAGAAGTTTAGATAATGTGAAAAGGTTGTGCTTTACGAATTTATAAATAATAAATTTGTAATACATAAATCATCAGGTGGATTGTATAGAAATGTAAGTTGAACAGATTCATACCACATTGTACTATGAAGAAAAGATGATCATTTATTCAAGAGAGTAAAAGCTTTTGTTGATCTATACCAATATGGTCGAATACTTGTTGAATTCAAAATGAAGAGGAGAATCGATTTCGTTCACGAATGTATATCAAAAATTGATTTTCATAATCATTATATTGATAATATTTGAAATAAAATTCTTCTAATTGTGGTAAATATTCCAAAATGAATCTTTTCCAACAATGAGCATCAACACAATCAATATGATCAGAACGAGTAGTAAAAGTGAAAAATAAAACTTTAGTAAAGTGAAAATGATCTAGTAAACATTAGTTAAATTAATTGAAACACGGTATATAACGATAGTTAATGAATAAAGACGTTGTACAGAGATTGAAGTTGAAAGAATAACTAAGCGATGTGGGATGATTAGAAGGACAAGCTGATCAGCTGAACCGTTACCGTCAATCATGGCGAATTTTTAAAAAATTCTGAATCCGTCAGCGACATAACAAAAAAAAAGATAATTGTTGTTCGAGAATTCTCAACATACAGGATCAGTTTTCGAGATATTTTTGTCGAATTTCTTATTAGGAGAGTTTTTACCATCATTGCATCTGCTTTCTGCTTCGAAATTTGACGAGAATTAGAAAGTTTTTGTTTTTTTTTAAATTATTGAAAAATGACAACATACTAGATAAAAATCTAATATCATAAGATGGATTTTTCTTTTCATGACTTACGATTTTTGATTACGATTGAATTTACTTACAGGAATTTCTCTGATTTTTTTCATCGGAAGATCAATTTTTCTCTATGACTTGATTCATGTTACGTATCTAAAATTTAAAAATGACTTAAAAGAAACATATAAATGATTCATATGTACATATACAATATAAATATTTCTTAGTCATTCTTTATGACCAAGTGATGGTATTTTCTATATATGGTGGATATCCACACCCTGATGACACATCCAATCAATATTAAACATATATATATATATTCAAGGACGCTATATATTTTACCCCTATTTTCTCAGTCAAGATTGTGACATTTTGACCTCAGATAGAGTCCCATCAGATATATCAAACGACCAATCATAAAGCACTTGCTATTGTTTCATGTATTTATCATATTTCTTCAGCTGGACGTTCATATACCGAATAGATATAATATCTTTAGTGAATCATGAGCTATTTTATATTTTGTTTAAACTATTTCTTCAAATTTTTCTTTTTGCAAATATTCATTGAACTATGTCTATTACAAATCAAAAAATGCGAACTCTGTCCACATAGATAGTTCGAATAGAATAAAGAAGATCATTTGTAACTAGATGCAAAAGAATGAAGGTCAGGAGTAGATTTACCAGCAGAAAAGATCATCAGTCAAATTTTGAACAAAGCTTTCTACAACTATGTAATTTTTCATAGGTAATTAGGTCGACATTCTAAATGTAGAACAGCGGAAATGAGCGGATCAGTCTTCTATCGATATCTGACTCACTGTCTAGTCACTCGACCATCTACATGGTGGATGGTATATAAGATATGTTATATACAATAACTGTTATAAGACTATATTTATCATTAACCTTTTAACTGTTAAAGTTTTTTTCGAAACTAACTAGCACGCTTTTTGCCAAATAGCTTGTATAAATTCATAGATATTTAATATCTTTATTTACCAGAATTTATTCAATATATGTAATTTGTCACACAAGCATTTTTGCTATGAGTTGCAAGTTTTCATATCTTGATCATTTTTTATTAAATGTAGGTCACGTCAATGTGGAGAGATTCTGTATGAACTACATTATATAATTTTTGAGAGTTTTTTCCTTTGCTGTTGTACATGTTACATACATAGATCTGCATGTGCATACATGTTTATCCAATTTTAGTTCGTACTCCTGATAAAGTGAATTCACATTCATTAACTACCACGAAAAATACATCTATATACATGTAAAAGATTGTGTACATGCGTCTATCAGGGTAGGCTAAAGAAAAAGTAGCAATTATCCTGAAAATAGCATGATTATTAGAATAGCAACAATGAATTTACATATATTAGTAGTTAAAAAGTAGATATACACTGAATATGAATTATGACACAGTTGACCAAGCGAAACATAGCCATTGGAGTCGACACAGTGCCTGCAAAGAAAATAGAGTTAAGGATTTGTAGTCTTCAATTAATGGTTAAGGAGTTAAGAAAATCTAAAAATTACAATATCTATTAGAAATCCACGAGAAAGCTAAAGAGTCATTCTGCAATCGAACTGTCGTGCCCGCCTCATCGAATAAGTAATTTGACAGATATACGATTTGCCCTGGCTGCTCACCCACAGTTTGTGTAAAGAGGAGAAAAAAAGAGGAGTATAGCTTTAGCTTGTATAAAATGTCTACAAGTATAAGAACTAGAAGTTGCTGCAAAAGTTTTCTACTGTGATATCTCATTAACTGAATACGTACTGGAAAAAGGAGATTAAAAACACATTCAATATCACAATCCGTTTAGTTTTCAATAGCACATGAACATAAAGAATTCAAACATATGAAAAAGAAATAAAAGCATCGTTGCTGCTCAATTTGATTGTACTTGTATGTGATGGACGATTGTGTTGTGCATGACAGAAGAGACGGGTAAAAGGAAACATTTGTAGGGGAGAGAATTATAGAGAAAATAAACTTGGTAAAAATCTTCAGAAATTGTTCTTGTGACTCTGTGGCAAAACTTTTAGAATAGATACCAAAACTTTTTCTTGTTGATTCAACAGTAATAATCGCAATCCATTTCGAAGGTTAGAAATTGCTTTATATTCAATTGTCATTGGATAATACAATCTAAAAAATGACGAAATCAGGATAACTTCCAAGGATTCGTAGACTATGTATGACAATGTTTCATTTCTCAACGAATAAAAGACCTAGTTCAAAACCCATACATAGTTTTTTTTTGTCTATAGATGTTGTTAATAACAGAGTAAAATGAATCGTTGAAATATCTATCTCATGAAAGGCTTTACTGCCTAATCATTTTACTTCACAGATTAGTTCAAAATTGTTTTTTATCATGTAGTCTGATTAACAATTACAAATAAAATAGTTTGAACAGACAAAAGCAATGCTAAATACATGAAAATGTAGCTGAATTTTTCATGTATCAGAAAATATCAACTTTTAGTGTGAAATATTTTATTTGATTTCTTTTTCAATAGAAAAAATAGTCTAGAAAAATTAAAAGTCCCATTATTATGAGCAATTCAATGACTTCTATCCAATCATACTAAACTTATTCGAAAAAACGATTTGACTGCAAATTCTGGTTGCCGACAACTTACATCTTTCCGGATATAGAACAATTGATAGTTTATTTACGAATCAATAAAAAATGTGTTGCGGAAATATTTAAAAGCAAGATAAGTCTCTACTCATTATACATACATATATGTATGTCATAGATACATAAAAAGCAAGGGATGGTTAATTCATACGATGAAAGCATCATTAACGTAAACAAA
>CAJNOP010003569.1:0-12680 GCA_905250075.1 Rotaria sp. Silwood1 | reverse complement strand
AACAACAACAATAATAATAGTAATAATAATAGAGAAGAATAATTGCACACAACATACACATATTAGTTCATCAATTAACTAAAAGTTTTCACTTAAAACTTTTCCTCATTCATTAAACGTTCTTTTGTTGATCGAGGATTACTTGAACACAAAAACAATATTTATTTTTACAAAGCAGTTCATATATTATAACAATATCTTATTGATATACGATCTGTGATTGAATATTTCATTTAACAAATGGCTATCAAATTCCGATTAGAAGATTTCGTTAAGAATATCAAAGTACGATTGAACCGACCAGATTCTAGCTGACAGCCGTAGTATTGCTAAGATGTCTGTGTGGAGGGAGAGCTTGCAAATTTCTACTCGATATAAATCCTACTTTGGTTCGCGAACAAAAATTGTTTGAATTAGTTTTTTTACTGATTGACATGCATAAGAAAATTGACTTTCATGAAAACCAAAATCAATATTTATGATATTTTCATATGTTTGTTCATCAAGAAATGGTGAAAGACCTGATAATAATATACATAAAGTAACATCGATCGACCTTTGAAAACAAAATTAATATTTAATGCAATATAATAATGTTCTTGTTCTAATTTTATTTTACCAGACATTCGTTGTATAATGAATAGGAATATTTCCACTCATACGGCGAACATATTTCATGTTTGATAAACATATTAAATCATCAAAATCACATATTTTATTTGATTATAATCAATATTAATAAAAATATTTTCTAGTTAAATAAATAGAATACAAGAAAATCAATTTTATATATCTTACAATGCAACAATAATAATTGAAAATGAATTTGTTTCAATAAAATGAAATACTCGAATAATTGAATCATGATGTGTAGATGAAACAAGAGCATACTCATGTAAAGTACGTTCATGTGAAATAAGTTATTTTGATATTAATCTTGCAGCACATACATCACTGGTTGATATATGAATACATTGACGAACAATTGAATGACGTCCTCTGTTGTAAAGAAAAAAAAATGTAATAAATGAAAAAAAAAATCTTTTGAACAACAAAATAATAATCTACCGAATTTTGGAGACCAACGAACTTGTTCAAGTTTATAATGGTCGTTCGAATCTAAAAGAATCAAATTAAACTCAAACTAGAAAAAATATCCTATAAACAATTCAGAAGAATTAAAACATGATGTAGGTGCTACGGATAATCGCAGGAAGATTATTTTATCCTATCTATTTGAAACATATTTGTTCGCCATACCTTTGCTTAATCCTCCAGCAATGCACTAAGGAAGTAATAACAAGAATTTATTGATGTACAGTTTATTATCGTTTGTCAACAAAACCTGTCAAATGATTATGTTTGATAAAAACAACATTCTTGTTTTTAGTATGAGATTTCTTTTTATAGCCTTTTACTCCTTGTTTTTTGACTGTGTATTTGTTCATAATGTTAATTATTTGTTTTCAAAAAGAAAGTAATCTTTTTTCGTTTATCCCAATGGGCGACGAAAAATCAGTACGTGAGCATCTGTGGTATAATGCTTGTATTATCAGTAAATACCACTTTACAGTAAGAAGCATGTCTATAGGACTTAGTTTTGCCCCTAAGGAGAAGTGGCTGTGGATGTGGATATTCTGTGTATCACGTTCACAATCACGCACAGACCCACATCCTTATCTGTATTGATGATCTTTAAATTTAATAAAACAGCATTTCATGCATTCATGTACTTATCTTTTTCTTGAGGTGACACGCATATGTTGTTCTTCTTTACTATACGTTATATTGTTAAGAAGCCATTAATACGGCTCAAATAATTTACAAAAGAATGATAAGTCTGCTTTTAAGGGTGTGGGTGGGTGTGGGTGTGGGTGTGGGTGTGGGGTGTGGGTGTGGGTGTGGATGTGGGTGCGGGTGTGGGTATGGATATAGTGGAAGTGAATACACCCATCCACGCCCACACCCACCCACACCCCACACCGACACCCACACTCCACACCCACACCCACCCACCCACACCCTCAGAAGTCGTGATAATATTTGTTTTTTTATAAGTTACATTTATCGGGACTTATGCATCAAATCTAGTTTTATGTCTTTTCGAAAATAATTCTTTTAATTATCTCAAGTAGAAAATCATCATCCTCAAAATGAAGACTACTACAATCTCATTTAATAACATCTATTCATATTGTTATTGATAAGATTTTTCAAAATAGTGGAATATATTTTACTAATAATTGTTTATTTATTTTTTTATTATCAACTGTTTACATAATTTCAAGAGTAAAACAAACAATTAATTCAGCTAAATATAATACAGGTAGATGTAGAGTAATGTAAGAAATTTTGGAATTTATAAAAAAAAAAAGAAGGCTAGTTTCATCTAAATTTATTCGTTGAAATGTTCCAAGAATTTTAATGATAATAACAATAATTTGTTTTATTTTTATAAATTATTCAAATAAGTATATTAATATTAAACAAATGATTTCCAACTGATTTATGATCTCTAAGACAAAATAATAATAAAGATAAGCACTATGCTTAATTCTTTAACTTCAACCATATTAATAATATATGTTATTTATAGTAAAAAACGTAAATAAAATGATAATTATTATTTAGAATAATCATTGCAAAAAATAAATATGCAAAGAAAGACAAAGTAGATTTTCTTCATAACGATAATAATAATTGACGAAAACTATTATCAGTTGCTCGAAATTATTTATCTAAAATAAAAGCATACATCTTACTAAAGTATATCAAGTCGAGAGTGAATCTTTTGCAGCTAGTTCATTATTAAATTAATAATTTGAAATAAAGTTTTGTCTTTAAATACATGGATGATATTATACTATCATGTAGATAAACAGGAGAGCTTTAAGCGCCTTTTGACATTGAACCAAAGAATAGAAGCTGATTTCTATTACTAGAAATTAGTTTTATATTTTGAATTATTTTATTTTTCCTAAATTTTTAAATCGAAACTTTTAAAATCAATTATTTCAGCGTTTGTTATAAAGAAGACGTGTTGAACGAAAAAACTTGTTATCTAACTACAGTTTCTATGTAGTAATTAAGTAAATGTTAAAATATTTTCTATAAATATTCATAGTTGTATGTGATTTTTCTTTTTCTTGACTATGATATTCATATATAAAAATACACTAATATTTTTTCCATAATATTGATTAATAAATAAAAATAATTCGATTTAAGAAAAATAAAGTGAAGAGTATTATTTATAACTCCTCAAACTCTATAAGGCGAAATATAAAAGAAAAGTTTTTAAAAATATAAAAAAAAATTATTTCTAATGTTTACGTTCTAAAATTTTTATTTCGTATTAGACCAACTAATGATAAAATATTATTCTATTGATAACGATGGAACATCTTCATTTGAATTTTGTACAAGACGATGGAACAATTATATTTATATTAATTAAGCATAAATTAATAGTTTTCAAGTTTCATATATAAAAATATTTTAAAGTGTAGAAGTTTATTTTAATAAAGAAAAAAAAACGTAACATATCTATTTGATAATGTTAGGAAAAGCTACAATAAATACATCGACATGTTCTTATTCAACTAATGATTAAAAAGCAGGTAGTATTAGTTCTGTCGAATAAATATCGAAAATAATTGACTCTATTTGAAAACGAACAAAAAGATAAAATTTGAGATAATCACTAAGAATAAAATATTCTTTAATAGAACAAATGTAATATATCAAATTAACAATTGTTGTTTAAAGATATTACTATCTATCAGATTGATTTCAAAGACTATCAATAATTGTTAGCAATTTTAAAATGTATTACATTAACAATTCTATTAATCGTTTTTTTTTTTCATTCGAAAAATAATAAGTTTTATTATAATTAAGACTCATAAAATTTTCTTTAAACCTTTTCTAACGATATTCTTTATCAATAATATGAGTTGAGACTATTGTCTAGAACATGATTATTTTTCTAATTATTGATTTACTGAAGAAATATTTAATTAAAATTGCTTTGATCAAATAAATAGAACCTATAATCATACATACTTTTGTTTTCATTTCGCTAAAATATGTTTGAATGATAAAGTAGTTCTCTCTATCATACAAAATGTTCGTTGTTGACTATCCATTATATATCAGTTGCTCTAGAGGGAAATCTACGTTCATAATCTTTAAATAAAAAATGTTAAAAATTTAAAGTTTTGTTAAAAGTATCTATTTTAAACAAAATGACAATAATTCATTATATCGAACAGATTTAAGTAAGAGTTAAACAATAATCATTTGTTTTACTTCTAATTTTTTATTCTCGGTTTTGATTTGAATTAGAAAAAAATTTGCCAACTCGTTCTAATGGTGCTACAATAAAACAAAGGATATGTTTAAAATTCATTTCCATTTGAAATTAATAAATGATAATATAGTTTTAAATATCATAATTCTATAAATTATTTTTAATAAAATCTATCATATAACAACATAACAAAAAAAATTCACAAAAAATTATAATAGATTGCAACTCGGTAGAGTTTCTTATATAATTTCAAGTTGATTAATTATATCAGTACGAAAATAGTATTTGAAAATGCATGAAAAATTTAAAATAGAATCGAGTTGATCATCATCAGTTAAACAATATAAATACGAATAGAAAGTTATTTTAGAAGTAACTCGAATGAAGCAGATTGAGAATTAATTTCATTTGTATAAACGTATTTTTTAAGATAAAGTTTTTTATTGAAAAAACAAAAATATTGATGTATAATGCGGATATAGTAAATAAATCATCACTGGTCAAATATTTACTATATGAATATTAGTTGAAATATTATTTAATAGAATTTATTAAAAAAATATTTTAAAATTTGGTTTAATTAGATGATTATAAAACAATTGTTAATTCATAAAGTTTTAATAAAAATTAAATTGAAAGAATATTTTTAAATGAAATTAATGTTAGAAGAAAAAAAAATCATTTTTACACTTTGAATTAAAAATTTGCATAAAAATAGGTTTTTAATCAATAGTTAAGCCTTTTTTTTCTGCTCTTATCGTACGATATAACTTTTGTCTTATCATGTCTTTAGAATGTCACATGTAAACTAGCTTATTTAATTCTCTTATTTTAAAACAAAACCAAATAAAAAGATACTATATATTAATAATAAAATATTCCCGTTAAGACTGTCGATATTCGCAAAAAGAGTTTTTCTCTTCCTATGACATATTTTATGTTGAAAATTTTCCTTCTCTTATGGTTAAATCTTATTTCGAAGATTTCTATCGAAATTTTTTGACCGTAAACACCTCTCACATCTAATAAAACATTCTTAAAACTTTAGTTCAAACGATAAATAGAAAAAAAATTAATAATCGAAATTTTCTTCACAATAAATGGTGACTATTTAGAAAAACAAAAACAGTAATCTCTCGTATACATTGATTGTTATAGATTAATATTATTGAAAGTAATTGTTCAAAACGATCGTTTTAAATGAATTGACTTAACTTTTATGTATGTTATATGATCAATGTATTAATTCAAACAAATTTCGATACTAATGGATTATTTTTCCAAAGTGCCTTTTTTTTAGGATTAATTTTTTTTCTATATTTGTTTGCTTTCGATGTTATGCTGATTAATGATTACTCGATGTAAATTAAAAATAATTGTCGATTTTTTTTTCTTAATATAATTCTAGAAAAATAATAAAATAGTTGAATTGTCGAGTAATTTGAATGATTCGTGCTACTATAAAACGTTAACTCTATAGAATAAAAAAATCATTCTCATAGATATGATAAATTTTGGCTGCTGATTGAATATTATTGATATCGACTGTCGTATTTCATAAAAATTCAACTGAGAAGAAAAACCTCAAAAAAAACACAATAAACATTATTTTTAGTTCTCTTTAGTGCAAAAGCTGGAATTAATTGTATCCAATAATAGCTGTCAATCACTAAGATCAATCAACACAAATATATGTTAACAAAAAATAAATGTGTAAGTAAACGAATATCACTATATCGATGATGAGAATAAAATCCTTGAAGTTTTGTTCATCTCAAAGCGAAGTATTTCATTCTTATAATGAATGATATATTTTCTATAGGAATTGACAATAAGAATTAATTTCTCTCATTTGAATAAACTACTGACTAATAACATTCGAATAAAAGAATTGTGATGAAGAAATCTTAAAATGAAAAAAAAAAAGTTAATAAATAATTCATGAGAATAAAATCAACTCACATATTCCAATATTACTAAAATGAATTTCTCTCTATAGAAATAGTTCATTATGAATGTGTCAGATTTTCTTCTATTTTCTTTTCATATTTATTAAAAAGGGATTTTGAAAATTTTGCAGTGAAAAAAGTAAAGATTATTTTAATGTTTATATCTGAGAAACAACGAATAATTTACTCATTAGAGTTTCATGTTAGAATTTCTTTTGTTCAATTCAATGTAATTTAGAAATCAAATCATTCGAATAAAAGAAACAAACAATAGTTAACATCTCTATAATATTTGTAGTTAATCAAAGTCAAAGTAACTGCTTAACGAACATGTGTATTATCATATAATGTCAATAGAACGATCAAATCATAATTAAATCGGAATAAAACTATTAAAACAAAAAAAAAGAACAGATACTTTTTCTCTTCTATTGAATTATTTCTTTTAAAAAATATATTATTTCTTTTTCATTGTTCTCGTCTGAGAAAAGTTTATATTCAAAGATGAATATCACCTATACGTTTAGCTAAAGAAAATTTTTGGGTATACAAATAAAAGTTCTTAGAATCCTAAATTTACTTTGTCTGCTTAAATGAAAACATAAGAACATGTATGAGGGGCTACAGCTACAATGCGGACACTTTTTTTAACCAATTAAGGTAAAATGTCCGCAAAGCAGAATCAGGGGGTATAGACAAAAATGACCGCATTTTGAAAATTGTCCGCAAAGCAGAATCGAGGCACAGAATGAAAATGTCCGCATTCTAGAATCAAGAAAAAATTTATTATGTGAGGAAAGAGAAAGATACAAGTAGTACGAGATGATTCAACATTCAACAATGCTTTGGTTCATAATCTTCGTCATCTTTGTCAGATGTATCAAATATGTGAATGTATCGGTAACAAAGAGAACGTAGTCTTTTTTGATAATCATCTAAATCTAGTAGACCATTTAAATAATCTTTTGTTGCTTGTACTAAAATATTTTCATTATTAACTGAAGTTAACCTTTTTGGACGAGTTGTTCGTTGTTGTGCGTGTTCCTGTTCTAATCGAATCATTACTGATTAGCGTCGATAGAATCGATTTGTCTGTACTAATTTTCTTACTATTTCTACTTTTTTTTTGATTCTATAATGCGGACATTTTCATTCTCTGCCTCGATTCTGCTTTGCGGACAATTTTCAAAATGCGGTCATTTTTGTCTATACCCCCTGATTCTACTTTGCGGACATATTTTTCCTCCAATTAAGAAAAATTGCCCGCAATCAAGGAGACACGGTATGAGGTATGTGACTTGAAATTAATTGAAAAGAAAAAGAAAAAGATAATTATGTTCGTAAAACATTTAATGAAACATGTATTATTATCATTGAGACATGATCGAACTGTAGAATGTAATTCATCTAATAAACTTAATTGAATATGTTAAAAAAAAACGAAACAAACAAAATATTGATTATCAACAAACGAGTGGATTTATTTTCTAATTTAATATTAAACTGTCTTTTGAATCAATGCCTACAAATGAATATTGATTAATTGAATTTGATAACGATAATAGTGTTAAAATAAGAACTATTGTTTCGATTAATTTATCATATCAATTTTCACATGCAGCAAATAAATATGAATTACTATATTCACTTAAAGATAAAATCTAGACAATACATAAAGGAAAAACAAAGATATATCTAATTTTTCGATAGATTTCAATCTATCACAGTTCGTCTAGAAATGGTAATTTCATTTTTCTCATAGACATTTCCATCTCAATTACACAATTTTATTTAGTTAGAAATTTTTAAAGACTGAAGAAAAATTTCTTACAGTTTCCTACTAAACATATATATAGTATTCTTAGTTCAACTTGAAAGTATTTTTTTTTTCTTTTTTGAAGTAATATAACCTATTGGATGAAGTATTCTATTTGATACCTTTTCGAGTGTGACAAAGTTTTTGTATTTTATTCGTTTCGCATAAGATGATGATGATTTAAAAATAAATAAAAATAGAAATGGAAGTGAAACTATTAAATTTATGTGAGGAAATATTCTTTTGCGAGTTTTCAGATTCTGGTATAAAAGGTTCAAATAATTTTGTTTCAACAGTTGAAAAGTGAAAATTTTCAATCTATTATGTAACTTTGACTAAAGATTTTGATATTTAAATCAAATCGAAATGACGTGAAATAAATTGTGCCACAAGTCCCTTTACTAAATTGATTGCATTCATCTAAGTTCTCGTAGTGTAACAGTCCTCGTTATGCTACTAATTTTTGTATTTCTACATGAATATTTTCATTAATCAATCGATTTATATTTTTATTTGCTCCCTATAATTATATATAAATACTTCCAAATATTAAAAGAAAACAATTTTGTATTGACCAATTGATAATTGATGTTTCATTTTTGTTCAACATTAATATAAAGAGCATTCTATCTTTTTCAGAATATTCACAAAGTATTAAAAGTTTTTCATGATAAATTCATAGAATTTTTTTTGTCTGAAATTATCACTTATATCTAAGATATATTATCTTTAAATATTGATAATAAAAAAAATTATATAAATTTATATAAAATAAAATCATTTAAATTTGAAAATCTAAATCAAAATTACAGTTTAATTTATTATTTTCAATATCATATAATTTATTTCGTGTAACCATAACTTATGAATGATATATTTAAAATCGTCTAAGAAAATATTCATCAGATAAATAATATGTATTTGTCTAATTATTCTAACGATCGTAATAAACTAGAAAGATATATAAATCAAGGTATTTATTCGTAGTTTAATTGAACTCATTAATTATTTGAATTTGTTTTTAACGAAAAAACTGTGAGTTCAATTAGAATTTGTAATGATGATGTTAAATAAAGATCATGACGAGAAAATAAACGATCGAATAAAATCGAAATTAAACAATTCTTTTCAAGTAAGTAAAGGTGACAGATAGCGAAGAAGATGTGCATACTTTACTATTCTTATTGAGAGAAAATATTTCTCATAGGTAAGACTTGGTCAAAATCAATTGTGCTAAATATTCAATATTCATAGGAAGATAAGTTCTAGTAGTCAATTATTAAAACATATATGAAATAAGATTAACTGATAATAGTAATCAATAATTACTTTAAATTTATGTTAATATAGAATCATATAAAATTTTTCAACTGAATAATAAATCACTTATACTCAATTTTCAATATATTTAATTATATAGATTATTTGAACTTGTTTCTAATCCGAGATGTCATATCTAGCCGCGTGGACGAACGGACTTTCAGAATAATTATTGAAAATATATTAGCATTCGAAAAAATTTCTTGAAAAATAATCGGTATTCCATAATCTATGTTCCACTTTTATTTTCTGTCTTTGAGACATTAAATACTTGTTCAAACTTTAGTTCTAATCTCATTGGATAGAAAATTTAATTCTCTACAAATCTACCGACTGTTTTTTCCGAGAAAGTATTCATACAGGTGACAACTTCATAAGATTAAAGCCTATTCAACTGTCAAACTATGAATTTCTATTTAACTACAGATAAAAATCAATATGTGTCACAACGTGTGCTCATTAAAACAAATGGTAAAAGCTAAAGAATTATTTGTTGTATGTGGTGGTCTTAAGTTTATCATCTTTCTAAGTGTTAAGTTTGAGAAGAATAAAGCTGGAAAGTAACATCTAAGAATATTGATGAATGCATTATGAAAAATTCTCTTATCAAAAGTCCGACTCGTCGTATACACAGTTGATTGTCGTGCCATCGAATGCTCAATTAAATTCTGAATAAAATGGTACAAGTATTCACTTGAACAGTTGAATCTTTTAGACTATTTTAAATCAGAAAAAAACAACAACTCAGATTTGTTAATAGGCAACTTTATCTTTCGGTGCTCCAGTATTTTCTGCTTCGGAATTTTTCCTCTCAATTATTCTTTTGTAGAAGTTTCAAAGTCACAGCGAAAGATGCAAAACTTTGTGTCAAATATTGTAACCTTTTTTTTTAGAATTCAATAGATTAGTTCCTAAAAATTTTCTATAAGTTTTTTTTGTGCTTTTTTCATACTTCGCATTATTAAGATTGAATAGATGTTCATGTTGCTGACTTTGCTGTAATATGAAAAACTTATTTAAAATAGGAAAGTCGAAATTTGCATAGAAAATAAAATTCGCTATTTCGGGTGTGGATGCTCCTTACTTTCTCTTTTCAAAGAAAAATATTAGAATTTTCAAAAAAGATCTTTAATTGAGTTTTATAGTTGAGAAAATTTTTCGTTGTAGCGGAAGATTCCGCACCTATGTTTTTAATATTGAACATGTTTGTATCTATTAATCAGTAATATATTTTAATAAATATCGAATAGATTTATTTGGAAATCGATAATCAAAAAACAATCGAAGGACATTTAATATAAATATTGTTATACGACGAATCCATAGTCTATTTTCAGAAGAAAACACTAGATAAAATTTAATTTATTTTTTCATTCTGTTTCTACTATTGTTTTTCAATTATTTTGTTAAATTATTTATTGTTTATTCATTTTCAAGATGAAATCGAAAATTGTCTTCTTAATTAATCATCAATAACAATAAATTATATACGTTCAACATAATCAATTAGTTTATCTAAATGTTTTAATAAATCAATAGAAAATAATAATAAAGCATAATTGTTTAAACATATCTCTCGAATTTATTTATATTTATCGATAATGTTATTCTGCAAAATGCCTTCATATTTGAATAGAGAAATAAAATATTAGTAAACGCCATAGTAATTTAACTATTTGATATAAATCATATCGATAAAAATCTTATGTGTATATATATATAAGTTGTTTTTTAAATAAAAAAAGATAGTCGAGATCATAAAATGATATAAGAAAACGATCGATTATTTGGTTTAAATAAAATTTCAATATAATTCTAATAATTGATTTTTGTTGTTTATTTGCTATGATAAAATCATGTCATTGATAAAGATATTCGAAAATTAATCATATAGTTTTCGATAATGTACAATCAGATATTATTTTATATGTTCCATTAAGTAATCGATATTTGATTTATGTTGGATAATCTTTTGCTTTTTTTGAACAAAGAAGAAAACTTTTAATTAAATTTCAATTAATAAATGACTTTCTTTTTGTCGAAATATTTTTCAAAAATAATTTTTAATATAAATATGATAAAAGATAATAAAAATCACATATAGAATCTATAAATGATATTAAATATGGTTGAGCATTTTAATATCATAATCAATGTTAAAAATAAATTTTGTCTGCTGTTGATTCATTGTTATTATTTTTATTTACATCATTTGATAATAATAATTGTGTTGACAAAGAAGACAAAAACATAGACCATTTTTTCTTAATTAATATACTTGTTGATGCACACCATAATGATGAAAATTTTGTAATAATTTTAAAAAAGTGTACTACTGATAAACAAACAAAGTCGTCGAGAAATGGAAATAGAAAAGAATAATTAAACACCGTAGTTTTTTCTTACTCTACAAATGTAATGTTCTGAAAGAGAAGAAAAGATTCTCTTGAATATTAATTTAAGCCACAAAATATCAAGTCTAGATTTTGATTAATAATATATATTTCTTTAGAATTCATTTTGTCCTTATTAATATAAAGAAAATCAATTCTGCTGTATATTTAAATTCACACTCAATTCATCTGAAATACTTAAAACAAATGTAGAAACTCGAGTTTTATTGTTTAATATATTTCAAAAATTTGAATTATTTCCTTTTTTTGGTTTAAAATATCTTGATATTTTTTATTTTTTTAATTAAATTTTCAATATGTTTATTCTCACATTTAAATTAAAGATAAAAATGAAAACGTATGTATGACATAATCAATGATAAGAATTTGCTTTTAGTTACATTCTTAACTATTTATATATCAATTTTTAGTTTTAAATCTCAGTAATGTCAAATGTCAAATTTGAATTCGTTTAAAATTACAAGTTTAAGTGTTACTCGTGATTCTTTAAAATAATTTTGATTTGAAAGTTAAAAGTCGAAATTTCAATTGAATTCAAGTTTTAAGTATGACATTTATCTTATAAATCCTGGGACAATTCATTTTTTCACTCATTTATGTATAAAATTTTCACCAGCATGGTTAAGTTTATTCAAATATTGTTAAATATTATCGATTGGTATTCTTATTGTATAATTTATTTTAGCAAATAAACATTTTCTGAGTGCACAAAGATGCTCATTTCATTTATTATCTTTATTTGTTTTTGTTCGTAATCATATTTCTAAAATAAATAATATATATTTTGGTAAGAATTTTTATTTCATGTTAGTCCATCAAGTATTAACATTATCTGAATATGACGACAAATAATTAATTCGAATAAATAA
>CAJNOP010003568.1:0-12684 GCA_905250075.1 Rotaria sp. Silwood1 | reverse complement strand
GCTGATATATGCATCACGGCTCACAGCTCTTCCTCTTTCCTCTTTCTTCCTGTTGTTCTCTGTATCATCTCTCACTCTCTTTGTTTCTGTATCATATATAAGCGTGTGCTGATTGTGCTATAGACACGTTCTGGAGATGTAAAGAAGCTAACAAACATCATTATCGAGGGTGGCGATAAGCTACTCCTCCAGTTTGTCATAACATCTCTCTTGTCATTGATCGTTGCAAATACTCCAGGAATACGAATGGGTTTCAGATTTCGGAAAAAACTGATATACAGAAAAGATAATCCATAATTAAATACATTGTACTAAATAAGTGAGTAGACTTCAGTTAACTATAAATCTCTAACATATTGTACGAATGAAATCTATTGCTATTCGGCACTGGTGAGAAGTTATCAGGAATTCTCTTTTGTATGGTTGAAAAAAGCATCGCATGCTCCTTTATGAATGATGAAAGGCTGAAACTTCAGTAAATTTTATGTAAACCAATCACTCAAACGTAATTTTAAGGGAGTTCAATGTTTAGTATTAAAAAGTTGATTTGATATTAAGTGTAAAGCGATAAAACTAAACTAAATTTTAAGTTAAGCTAAGTGGTGCATCGTTACCAATGATTATAATCGATTCGAAAAACTAACCGATTACGGTGGATTATAATCAACATGATTTGATTTAAGGCGATTCTTATCCTAGTAATTATAATCAATTCAAAAATCTAATCGATTGCGGTAGATTATAGTCAACATGACTTGGTTTGAGGCGATTCTTATCCCCGTAATTATAATCGATTCGATAATCTAGCCGATTTCCATGGATTATAATCAGTATACCTTGATTCTAGACAATTCTTATTCCAGTAGTTAAAATCGATTCGAAAACTTAGGTGATTGCGGTGGATTAAAATCAATATTACTTTATTTAAATGAAAAAAAAATCATCAACTATCGATGAAAATTGATTACTGCTGAAAATTGATTTTAATTGATTAATAAAAAATCAAAAACAATCGATTATACTCGTTGTACATCGATTTTAATCGATTCCAATGAAGAAAACGATTATAATCGGTTAAAAACTAATGACTCGGAATCAGTTATGCGAAAAAACCGATTATAATCTTTCATTTAATCAGAAAACATCAAAATCACTTGATTGTCATCAATTAATTATTGCTGAAATCGATTAAAATCATGCATCTGCTGATTTTTCGGCTTATTTTTTTTACATGGGCAGGCTGTTCTTTCTAACTATTTGCTTTTTCACTGAAGTGAAACGAAAGCAATCTATGCATCAATGATCAATATTATAAAAGAGGGTGACAAATGTATTTTTCTTCATATTTTTCAATATTTTTGCATTCATTTGAATTCATAGTTAGTGTATTCACTCGTTCGTTTTTGACTCCAATTATCTTTGGGCATTATTTAAAGGTAACTATGAATATACTATTTTCATTTAGTCTGCACTATTTAGATGATATCTGTTCATGTCAGAGATCGTTGCCCTGATGAATAGCGTAATTTGGATTCATGTTCTACTTTCATTCTTGCGAATAAGCAAGAAGATCAGCAACTTACGAACAAGTCGAGAATACGGAAGGTGTCTCCTATTCTGTGAAACTTTTTTGCACAGTCCATTCAGTTCATATATCATAATCGACCGTAACTTCGTCTTAGATATTCTTTGGTGTTGACATAATATTCTTTGCACATATGTGATGAAATAAAATACAGAAGTTTTTTCTCTGCAATATAATTTAAATAGAAGTAGATTCAGTAGTTCAGAATTGCTAGGTGCTCTAAAACAACACTCAATACGTTGTGTGTTTGGCACAGCTCGATCAGGCAATTTTTGTGATAATAATATGACACAGATTAAACAAAAATTTTCCATTTGCAGTCTGTAATTGCACTAAAATCTGAAATGCACAGAAGAGATTAAAGTTGGAATCACCATTCCTGATGCTATTTTGATTAAAACATCACACAGACGGAACCAGTCGAATTTCTTGAAGATCAGTACTAGTCTGAATAGTTCAGACCTGACTGAACCAGTCGATCTGACATCTGAAACGACACCGCTTCTGATCATGGTCGATAGCGATTCTCTTTTAGGACAATGTTATTTGACATGACTAGGTTTCAAGAAAAGCTTGTTAACGCAGCTCCTTTGTAGCTGAAATGTGGAACTCACATATCTTCTTTAGTTTGAAGTGGCGTAGCCAATGGAGGAGCAAATGGGCAATTGCCCATTTCATTTGGAGATTTGCCCATTGTAATTTTTATGAGTAAGTTTTTGCCCATTGAAGTTTTACTTGTTCAGAATGGTTTATTTATTTTAGAATTAGATAGTAACTCTATTTTTATTCTTCCATCTGAATCATACATGCACTTTTTGCTTGTTCTTTTTGTGAACAATTAAGAAAAGAAGAAGGAAAGAATCGCTTCCGGTATTTTAACTAGGGTTACCAGATGAAAAACTTGAGAATCAGAAAAAAATTAAAATTTTTTCTTCGAAATCGGAAGCTAATCAGAAAGAGTAACTCCTTGCAAACCAATGGCTATCATGTTGACATACTTACACAAAATGCTTCACTTTTCTCATTTATCGACTCATATTTTATTTCCAAAAGTATTTTATAGTAAAGAAAGACAACACAAACATTACATAGCTCATAGTGAAAGATTCTGTACTGTAAGCTAAGGAGATTGATCATAGTCAGATCAAATGAATGCTCTCACTGTCAAACCAACTAATTAAAAATATGAGCTGCCAATAACGTACATAGACTGAGATATTCGAGTTTCAAGAAATTTGCAGTTTGCCATGTGCCCGCGCTACGAAATTTTATCAACACTTAGTTTTCTTTCTTCGTCATGGTCGGATGGAGCACGATCATTTACATAAGAAAAAAACAATATCACGCATATTAAAAAGCAAATTCTACGAAGTCTAGAACAACATTTTTTTAATTATAAGGGTAATAACCAAAAAATTCTAATTGCTGCCAAATTGCTTTTGAATGTGTATGATATTGCTTCTCCTTATGTAAATAGTCGTGTTCCATCCAACTATGACTAAAAAAGAAAACTAAGTGTTGATGAAATTTCGTAGCGTGAGCACATAACAAACTATAAATTTCTTGAAATTCGAATATCCCGGTCTGTGTACGCTATTGGCAGCTCATATTTTAAGCTAGTTGGTTTGTGAATGAGAGCATTCATTTGATCCGAGTATGACCAATCTTCTTAGTTCGCAGTTACATGGCCTTCAATTGTTAGTTAATACAAAAAAAAACTAGCAAAAAACACCTATTGTTGGATTCTTTTACGAAGCCAAAATCTGTTTACGAAAAATAATAAAGGTTATAGGACATAAATTCCATATTATTTTTCAAGGTTTCCTTTGTTCAAAATTCCTTCAATAAATATTTATGAGCTAAAATATGTTTATAAAATTGTTCAGAAAGAAATAATTATCATTCATTCTTAAATTCAGCAACGCAAAAATTTACTGATATATTAAAACACTCGTCAGTGGTTGCAGAACTCAGAAACTACAAAAGATTACGAAAGGAAAAAAGGTAGCGGAATATAGATCTATAATATTAATGATTTACAGTCGTAATTAATTTCGCTAGTGAAGCCACCATCTAAAAACGTTCGAAATTCGGCAAAAATCAGAAGATCAGAACAAAATCGGGAAAATATTCAAATTTCAGAACCTTTCCTAACTTTTCAGAAGATCTGGCAATTCTGATTTTAACTGTAAGTTTGGGTGGATATGAGTTAGGTTTTATTGGGAAAACACTAGCCACGTAAAGATAGAGAAGAATAGATCAAAGAGACGGGAAACAAGAGTACAGATCAAGAGAACATACATGAACATATGTATGTGTAGATATATATGTATATACATATAGAGTAACGCATAGAAGAGAAAGGAAAAATCCGATAATGTATATGTGGAAACATAAAGGAAAAAATCAAGATGTGAAATGACGTAATTCGTAGGGAAAATGTCTATGTGCGCTGCACAGATACATATTGGAAGAATCCTCAACATAAACTTATGCATGTTTTTTTTACGTTATTAGTACTTTGTTAGGCCAAAAAACGTTTTGGCCTATCAATAAAAACCTTCCCCATTGGTCTAAAAATCCTGGTTACGCCGCTACTCTCCGATTGAGTTACAATGATAAAAACCGCTCAATACGAACAGAATTTTAACAGTTTTGTCATATAGTGCAGTAACTAAGTTCCTTGCTACACACCCGTGCATATCTTTTTATCTTTCGATTAATCCATCGAAAGGTGTAGAATTTCATACGCTATCAGGATATATAACTTGCATTATATAAGCTTATTTCTATCTTTGAAATAATTTTGAAAAACATAGATAGAAAAAAAAAATGTAATTCGAAAAAAACTGATGATCAAGATGTCTTTTGTGTTCTTGAAATTTTTTTGGTGGATAAATATAATTCTAGATGTTTATATATAGACTTGTAGAGAATTTTATGGGCTATCAGAATATATAATTACTTTTCTAAAAATAACAATTTATAGTGACAATATTTTAAAAATATCGAGTACAATCATTTTTTTTCTAGACGAAGATCTTTCATAAAAAAGCAGAATATTATTGAAAATTTTTTCTATACCAGAATTCAATATCACAAAGTTTTGAAAATGGAATTCCACGTATTTTGATGTGCTGTTTCAAATGAGACTATTCTCAAGTTATTCCATTGCACTGATTCGACTAACTTACCTCATCTAGGTGGGCGTGTTTTCTGAAAATGGTATATGATACCAAGCAACAATTATCCAGTGATGATGTACTTTTATTACCATCAAAATATAGCCCATAATCGATAGTATTTATAGTAAAAAAAAGTCTCTATTATAGCTCTTATCGTTGTTTAGAAAATGAAAATTTACTGAAAAATGTTGCTCTGAAAAGTGCTCCAATATAGCCTACCCTTCATACTTGCAACGTCTATATCTCCACAATGGCTTATACGTTCGAGCTGAAATTTTCAGTTTCTTCCTAACTTTGTTAGTTCTACCTACTGTAAAAATATCAGTCAAATCGGTAACATTCATTGGTCAACGTTGGTCGTGCCTTAAGTACAATGCTTCATAGAGTGAGATGTATCTCGTTACAAGAAATTTGAATTTTTTATTAGAATCAATTTCACACTTTTTTTTTATGAAATGAGTAGGACAGTACTTTTTTTTGAAAAAAAAAACAGCTTTTCAAAATTTTGATTTTTGAGAGTTTTCAAAGTTCTGATCTTATCTTCCCCGAAACAAAACTTTTTAGAATCTTTTTTACCGAAATACTTAGAATTGAAAACTACAAATACTGGAAGTTTCATCAAAATCAGAGAACTTTTTTATACGAGGTAGCTGATATTCCATGAAAATAGTCTATGCAGCTGAACAGCTTTTAACTGGGATTTTTACTTAATTTATTTTGGTCTTTATAGTAAAGAATGAATATAAATGAATTTTCTATTTTCAAAAATAAAGATAAAATAAATAAAAAAGAAATTGTTTTTAATAAGAACCTAATTTTTAATTCTTATCCGATACCTTGCAAAAATTTATGACACAATAGATACAAATATAATAAACAAAAAAGTTTTTTCATACATATTTTCATGTATCAGTTTCATCTTATAATAATATCACATATTGAAGTGATGTTGATGATAAGAAAGAATATTGATTAACATATTCTCTTGTTGTACTAAGTATTTGTCTAGTTACCGATCACAGAAAGAAATCTTGTTTTTTGTTTATCTTATCTTATTTTTATAAATACAAAGATTTTACTTAAATTTATCTTTTTAAATAAAAATAAAGTAGCACCTCTATTGCTAACAGATTCTTATGTTGTCATCATAGAAAAAGTCATATATGCCGAGTCGATTTTTTGTGTGCAAATGTATATCTTATATCACGTGCTGCAAGAAACATGACTTCGTCTAATTAATAGTTGCCATCATATGTATTCAACCATAAATAGCACATCAGAAATGACAAAGTGCAAAGAGAAGTGATGATTTAATTATGACGATATTAAATATCATGCACATGAGTCAGTATTTTTACGACGTTGGTAAAGGAGGAAGAGAATGGGAATTAATAAAAAGTGTTGTATCGAACTATTTAAGGAGAAACTCTCGAAGAGTACGAAATCAAATCATTCTCTCGTTCTATTTGCTAGATCGAATCATTACACTTGATAAAGCGTTCGAAAGTAAGCAACGACTATCCATTTCAAACAAAAATTTTTGATTGTGAGAAAAATTTAACAAGTATCATTTCAATCAACGGTAAATTCTCATTGTCGAAAGTAAATTTACTAGTGTTTTTGGAATATGAACTTGTTTTAAGATGGAAGAAGAACCGCGTCGAAAGACAGTTTTCTTGACTTAACCATGATTTGGAGAGCTAGTGGACTTATAGTACTGTGATTAGGGCAGTTTTAATAATCTATAGCTTATACTTAAAACACGATTTTGAATTAGGGCTGTCACACTTGTATTAAATTAGTAAGTTCTTAGTAAGTCCAACTAACTTAAACTAACGTAAATATGACACCATAGGATGAACCTAGGGCTGTCACTTTTTACTTTAAAGAAAACTTAATAACTCACAAGTTAGCAAGTTAGCCAACTTACCAACAAATAAATCGGTCAGTTCTTTGTAAATAAGTCATACTTACTAGATTTTGCGTTTAAAAGTCACACTAACTAACTAATTTAACTTGGACTAACATAGAAATGTCAACTCTAATTCGAAGGTATGGGTGTGGGTGAAGAGTGAAATCTTACGAACAACCATATTCACACTCGCAGCCACCCACACCATAGATCCTTATATCCCATGTACTGAACCCGACTTTCGCATGAATAAACACCAGAGCCTGAGCTCCATATTCATGCAAAAATGTTGAGAATTCATTATGTATTTGAAATAAAAACTGTACCAGCTTTTCTTTCGACACAACGTAGTGTTTGCAGAATGCATGGTAATAGTGCAAACGATAAATACATGGATCAAATATTGACAGTCATTATGGTATACTAGGGCAAGAGTTAAGACCAATGAGAAAAAATTGTATCGAACTATTTGAGAATGTGGAAGTGTAAGTCTTGTCTTCACCAACTCCCACTCGTCCACCTTCAAAATATGAACTCAGAAGCTATCCCTAGTCTCAATCCTGCTCATTCCTTGAGAAACCCTGGAAGGATCTTTCAGGATCCTGAATATCAAGGATCCTATCAAGTTTTATTCAGGATCCTGTTTCAAATCCTGGTAATTCCTGTTTCCAGGATTTTTCAAGGTAAAACAGGATTCTGTTCAGGATTTCTGCAGGTTCCTGCTCAGATATTTTTCTGAGTTGAGAATACAGGATCCTATCAATGATCCTCTCAAGATTATGAGACAGGATTTTGCCAAGATTTTATCAGGTTTTCGTCAGGATCTACATCAAATCTTCGTATCAGGATCCTGTCAGGATTGATATTCACATCAGACGAGGATCTTGGCAAGAAAATAACAAGATTAATCAGAGTACGAAGCCAACTAATCCTGCAAAGTTTTAATCAGGATCTTATTTAGAACCTTTCAAGAATATGCGTTTCCATATTTTGCAAGGCAGTATCAGTTTTTATCTGGATCTTGATAAGAAAATATGAGGATTTAGCAAAGATCTTTACAGAACACTGTTTAGTTTCTTTAATTGTGTCTATTTCTTGAGACAACCTCGAAGGATCTTTAAGAATCATAAATCTTAAGGATCCTGTCAGGTTTGATTCAGGATTCTTCAGAATTAGTTCAAGTTCTTGCTCGGATTTTTCTTGTATCGATATTGCAGGATCCTATCAGGATTCACTTTCGATCCTATTCAGGAACCTGACAAAAGTCATAAGGATGATTTCATCAAGATTTGATTAGGTCTGAATCAAGATCTGTTCGGGATCCTGATACAAGGATCCTGTCAAGAGTTATGTTATATCAGAGAAGGATCTTACCAGGAATAAAACAAGATTAGTGAGCATCCTCAACTGAATAATCCTATCAAGCTTCGATCAGGATCCTGCGAGGAATTGTTCAAGAACAGACATTTCGAACCCTTGAAAAAAGTACAAGTATGAGCAGGATCTTGATAGGAAAATATGAGGATCCAGTTAAGATCTTTCCAGGTTTGTATTAGAGACTATTCAAAATTTAATTTTCAGGATGCTGTCAAGAACCTAACAAGAATGAATGAAACAGCTCCTTCACGTTATTAGCTAGGTTTAGATTAGAATCCGTTCAAGATTTTTAAACCTATAGACCACAGCAGAATTTCAATACCAATGTTGAGCACAATCGCAACAAAAATAAATAGAAGGATTGTTAATATGTCGTTAAATTTTTATTTGGAACACGACAAAATTCTGATAGCTGAATAATCTATTAGCATTTACATTCTGGTTCTTATATGGTACTTTTAATGAAGAAATAGAACGAATCTTATAAATTTCAGAAAAATATTTTCTAAACCTCTTTAAAGCTTATATAAAAGTTGCTTTGAGATTCGAACTACAATATTGAGTTCTTTTTCATCTTATCAGGAAAATAAAATTGAAAATCATTAAATCAGGGTGTTAATTTGAATTTAGTTGTCGTAAAATTTTTTCGTTAAATATATAATTTTAATCAGTAACAAACCTTTTGATAAAAATTGCTTATAGTTTTTATTATGTTCGAAAAAAAATTACAAATATTTTTTTTGAACCAAATTGAAATAAATAAATTCTAAATCTATTTTTTCAATCGAATCAAAATTTTAAAAAATCCAAAATATATTTTTTAAATGAAACTGAAATAAAAAAAATTCAAAATGTATTTTTTAAATCAAATTAAAATAAAAAAAATCGAAATATATCTTTTGAATCAAATTGAAATTAAAAAATTCGCAATATATTTTTTAAGTTGAATTTAAATTTTCAAAAATGGTAAAATTTCATGAACTAAAATAAATATGTAGAATAAGATTCCATTTCAGAGTTTTTTTGAAATAATTTCTATGCACATAAAATTCAAATAAAGTTTACATTGAAGTCAGAAATAAAGATATTGAACGTTGAAATGATATAGAATGACATGGCACATCCAGCTTGGTAAGCTGATCGGTATGTAAACTGAAGGCCTAGAGATCAATACTCTATGTGTTCATTTCATTTATATTCTATTTAGAAAATCCTGCAAAGATCCTGCCAAGAAACCTAATAACATTCTAGAAGAAATTTCGATAAATCTTGACAAGATCTGATCAGGAAATATGATAATATACTAGATGAAACGTACTAAGATTCTGAAATACGTAAACAGAATTTTTTCATTGGAAACGATTAAAATCCTGGCAAGATCCTTTTAAGATCTTGTTTGAATCCTGCACAAATCTTGAAGATTTAACGGCTACACGTTTCTTTCAGGATTTAGGATTTCCTGAACGGATTCCTGAATTTAAATCTAGTGGTAAACTGCTCAGGATCTTGCTTAAATCCTGTTCTTAATCCTGCCAGGATCTTGAAATTTCACGGCTACACGCTTCTTTCAGGATTTATCGATTTCCTGAAAGGTTCCTAGTGCAAAAGCAGTGATAAACCTAGAAGTATCTTAGTTAAATCTTGTTTCAATCCTGTCAGGATCTTGAAATTTCACGGCTACACGCTTCCTTCAGGATTTCATCATTTCCTCAGGAAAAAATAGCAAATCCTTGCAGGATCCTTGACGGATCTGTGAAGGATCTAGAAAAGAAACATCAAAGATTTTCCCTAGGGATGAGTCTGGTGGAGACCTTCGCTTCATATTATTTTCTCGGAAATCAGTAATGGGCATATTTCTTTATTGAAGCTATCAGTGCTAGCCCAAAGCACTATCTTTCAATGATCTTCATATGGAAAAAATTATCAACCCTTCCCAATCACAGAGAAAAAAATTGACCGGTTTGATTCCGGTAGAGGGGAGACATTGAATTTTATTATTGTAATGATATTTATCGAATACCCTATGTATTAACATTTCTTAGTGATGAGCAATTGTGCTCGTCCTCAAAAAAAAACCACTGGATCATGACGTTTCGAGAACTTGTCAATTGCCTAGTGTCCCGTTTCCGACTATGTTACTCTATGAGCATTACTTCTTGATATAATTCGAATAGAATTCTCGCAAAATTGATAAAAAAAGACAAAGAAAAACATATCTGTGTCAAACCAGTCATAAAAATGTTTTTGAACCTATTGAATGTTGTTACAGTTAGATGCCTTTGACATCGCTCTCCCAAATGGTGAAAGCTGCAGGTCCTTATGAGGCATTGCATGATAGGGACGAGCAATTCTGCTCAAATGATGTCATCGATTTCAACAAAACTTAATCTGTATGTGCCTCACATAAGTTGTGAAAACGCCAAAAATTTTATGTTCTAAAACCGTTCCATGTTCAGATAATAAAACCAAAATAGAGGCACCCTAAGTAAAAAATGACGATAACTAATGCATACCAATTGATTGTATATTTCGCTGCTTTTTCAACAACAATGTTGTTAGTCATGAAATTTTGTGAACATATACTAACGCAGGTACTCTACATACTGACACAGTTAAACTTTTTTTAATGACCCATCCAGTATGGAAAAAATCTACATTTTAGGCTGATTCAGTGTTTCATGGCTCGTGACTGGAATTTTTAATGAAGATAGAGTCTAAAAAGATGTGTTGTAATTCGAAACTACAGTGCTGCAAGCCCTTTGTTTCGATCAGTAAGATCCTCTCAAAAATCGGTTTTTGACGGAAATTCCTATACTGTGCCAAGATCAGGTGTAGGGTGTGGGTGTATTTTGCGACGTGGGACATGAAGAAGATTCACAGTCATAGGCAAAGTCACATCCACACCCTAGTTATACATCCATAAGGTACTTTTATTTTATGATACTTCTAGAGTGCGCAAAAAATTGATGATTGTTTTGACTATGTCTTTTTGAAAGAACCAGTCACGAAGAATAAAACAGCCAGAGTTCGAGGCTAGTTTTTGATAAAATCGACTTCTGAGCCTGCTCTGCTTCAGTTAGTCCATGAGTTAAATGAAAATTGAACTATTAATTTCTGTACTACTTGATGAGGACTACCAGACTATCATACTTAAATCTTGTCGGAAAAAAGTCGATGTAAAACTGAGAACAACTGTGTGGAAGCCCCGTAACACGATCGAGATATAGAAAGTCTCTTCTCATTAACAGAGAGAGGGACATTGCTTTTCCAGTAATAGATATATTCCTATGAGAATATTGTGGAAAATACAATATCTCTCCAAAGATTCTTTTTCGATTGACAAAATTTCACTATTTACATTTAATTTCCACTCGGTTTCAAAAATATATTTAAAATTTTTCTCATACATGGATGAAACTATACACAGCTTTACCAGAAATTATGTCACAGACTAAAAACAGCTATGCAATGAAAAAATATTGAAATAATCGAATTACAATTAACAATCTGTTTTAATAATTTCTCAAAAATACCTTTGGAAAGCAATTCAAAAAACTGGTTTTCATCGAACGAATGTCATACTAACATCGAAAACAATTTAGTAAAAATCTACTAAGAAAAAGCCTTGCAAGATTTTGAAAGAATCACTTTATTTGCCTGTAAACAGCTCCGAATTTTAACAGAGATCAAAATTGTACTGCTTCAGCGAAAACTCTTGGTGCTTCGGTTTCAGATTCTTGACTGATTCAATCAGGATCATCCAAGAACCCTCTCTTTTCTCCTGAGAGAACGACTAAATCTTAAAGAAAGCGCGTAGCCACGGAATTCTAAGGTCCTGGCAGAATTTGAAACAGGATTTCATCAAGGTCCTGAACAAGTTTCCATTGTCTTTGAATCAAGAATCGTTTAGGAAATCGTTAATTTCTGAACGAACCGTGTAGCCAGGTTATCATTCAGCAAATAATATGGTTCTGTGTGTGAATGCGGGTTCATCTTATGTTAACTAATACTCACAGCTACTGATAAACACTTCTGTTAGATTCTTGTTGAGATCCTCCTACACGCGCATTTCACTATGCCACGAATATCTAGGATACTAAACAGCTTTTAGATTAAACAACTGTCGGAATTAGTCGAGCAGGATTCATCACAGCTTTTCACTTGTTGACGTTCTTTCAAAATCTCCTTGTTAGCAATAACATGAACGTTTGGGTCTCATACAAATAATTAAAAATTTTGATTCAGTTCAATAATTGTTATACAAAAATCAGGAAATGTCAGGAAGTAACAAGCATCTAATTTGATTTTCTGTGAAACTTTCTTATAAATGACTCTATTGTTTACCAATAACATCTCGATTAGTCAAAAGAAACTCATATATTGATGAAACACGACTATTTTCACATAGGGGTGGGAAGTTACCGTTACCCGGGAGTTACGTTACCGGGTAACTAGTAACTTTTGAGTTACTAGTTACCGAGTAACTAGTAACGCCGGAGTTACCAGTTACCAGGTAACTAGTAACTTCGAAGTTACTAGTTACTTTTGGTAGGTAACTTGTCTAAAAAGTCGAGATATCGCTTCCTAATGACTGAATATCATCTATTCATCACTCAATTAAATTA
>CAJNOP010003567.1:0-12688 GCA_905250075.1 Rotaria sp. Silwood1 | reverse complement strand
GGTGTGGATGCGTATGTCGGGGTACGTGTATGGTGTGATGTCGGTTGAGTGCGGGCGTGGATGTGCGTATATGGAATGGGTGTGGACGTGGATGTCAATTGAGATAAAGATAGGAACGACACCCGCACCCACACCCACCCCAAAAATGAGTCGGAAAACGATAGAGAGTCTCACAGCGCCTAAGATGTGCAGCTGTAGGATGATCATTAGCAATTGATAGAATATCGACTATTTTTGATTTCCTTATAACAGGACGAAGTGGTTCAGAAGAACGAAATAATGGAGTCGTAGAAGAAGGAACAGAAGAAGAAGAATCATCAACAGGTGGGTTTGATGAACGAAGAACACGATGAAGTGCGCATCCATGAGTCGCTGGCAAGAGGCTTATTGACGAATTTTTGGCAGCACAGCATCATTGGGAAGTTGCTGATGTTGTAAATAATTGAGAAGTGGAAGATGGTTTGTATCTGTCCAGTGCGCAGCTCGTTTGTGTTCATATAATTGAACTTTGTCACCAAAATGAATATTAGCAAGAGAAATAGAATCGAAGGATGTGGGTGATAATGCAATAGTGACATTATGAAGTGAAATAGGTATAGCGAGTTTAGATGGTGGCAATGATCACTGACGAAAATAGCCATGAACGAGCGCATAACCAGGATTAGCAACAAATGATGAAGTAGACGAATCGTACATAGAGGTCAAATTTGTAGAAATAGATGAATCGTCAACAGGTGCGCGTGAAAGAGCATCACAATTAGCATTATCAGCGCCGGGGCGGTGTTGAATATCAACGTCGTGAGCAGCTATTTGCATAGTACACCGGGCCAGACGACTATTTAGATCTTTGGTCTGATGCAACCATTTGAGTGCTTTATTTTCAGTTTGAATAGTAAAACGAATACCTTCAAGATATGGACGAAAGTGTGAACAACCGTAAACAATAGCGAGACATTCGCGTTCAGTTGGTGAAAAATGACGTTCAGATGGGGTAAGAGTGCGACTAGCGTAGCGGATGACGTGTTCAGGTTGGACGCCGTCGTCGTCAACGAGTTTTTGAGCTAGAATAGCCGAAAGACCAACATCAGAAGCGTCAAGTTGAAGAATAAATGGTTGATCAAATTGAGGATAGGCGATGATAGGTGCGTCCATTAATAAATGACGAAGATGGTGGAAAGCTTGTTGACAAGTAGTTGACCACTGAAATGATTTGTGATCTGTATGACGAGTCAATGCGATTAGAGGTTCAGTAATGGTAGCATAATTTTTAATGAAACGCCGGTAATAACTAGTAAGACCGAGGAATGTACGAACATCCTTCAGTCGAGTTGGAACAGGGTAGTCACGTACAGCGGGAATTTTGTCGGGATCATGTTCGATACCGGTCTGTGAAACGACATGTCCAAGGTATCGAAGCTTTGTTTTGCAAAAGTGGCACTTGGAAAGATGAAGAGTAAGACCACTTGCTTGAATCCGTTGAAGTACGGACTCCAGATGTTGTAGATGCAACGAAAATGTAGAAGAATAGGCGATGATATCGTCGAGATACACTAGAGCGCAGGACCATTTCAGACCACCTAGGACCAAGTCCATAAGGCGCAGAAACGTCGCGGGCGCGTTTGTTAATCCAAACGGCATAACTGTAAAATGATAGAGTCCGGCATGCGTGACAAATGCAGTTTTTGGTCGACTTTCTTTATCAAGCTCTATCTGCCAAAAGCCAGATTTCAAATCCGTAGAAGTGAAATATGTGGCTGAGCGTAACTGATCGAGAGTGTCATCAATACGAGGTATAGGATAGACATCGTGAACAGTAGCAGAGTTGAGTTGACGAAAGTCGACACAAAAACGCAAGGACCCGTCCTTTTTCGGTTGCAAAGTAACAGGAGCAGCATACGGACCATTAGCTGGTTCAATGATACCGTCCCGTAACATGTGCTGAATTTGATCAGAAATGAGACGTTGACGAGCCGGAGAAACACGATAAGGGCGTAATTTAATTGGTTCAGTATTACCAGTATCAATATGATGTTGTGTGAGAGATGTGCGCCCAGGCTTGTCATGAAAACAAGTACGATAGCGAAGAAGAAGACATTGTTATTGAATAACTTGTTCAGAAGTGAGATCAGTATCATTGATCGAAAGGTCACACAGAAAGTCCGAATTAGTAGATGATGACATAGCAGAAATCGCAGCAGAAGATGATGAAATAGGAGAAGGCAAAAATGAAGATGATGACTCAAGTGAAGAGGAATATGGTGAATGAGTTGAAATAGAAAATGAGGAATGAGGTGAAATGGAAGATGATGGATGTACGTGTTCATGGAAAACAGGAGAGCCCTGTAAAGGTGACAATAGAGAAAACGAACAACACATTTGATCAGAACAAGTTACATTTAGACAAGAAGATGAAATAGTTAACGAATCCGAATTGAGTTTCAAAGAGTGTCTTCGATCAGGCGTCGCCTGTAATTGTGCTGATGATGACATCAAAGATCCTTCTTTTGTGTTGGGCATCGGTGATTCTCATAACAGTGGTGAAGTAGACGAAGATGATGAATAAGAACAGAACGTTGTATCATCAATGTACAAGTCAGCAACTGCAACATGTTGGCCAACATGAAGCTTTTGTTGTCGAGCAGAACAGTTCATGATTTGTACGAATGATTTTCGATCATGGAAACGAATTAAGCTGTTAGCAGTGGCGATCTGTGGTCGATGACCGATGACAGAAGCATCCCAAGTGTTAGATGAAAGAAAAGAGGGAGTGCTTACTTGAATATAAGCAACATGATAAGAAGCAATAACTCGAGGTTCAGTTGATATCACTGGTACATCAATCCTGCCGGCGTGAGTGAGATCATACGATATTGAGAATCGTCGATTCGGATCAGTACGAAGCCACATCTTGTTATCTTGCAAGTCAAGAACAAGTCCGATGGACTTCATAAAGTCATTGCCAAGAAGAATAAAATGACGAAAGCTTCTGGCAAGAATGGCCGGGTGTTGAACAATGAGATCAGCAAGAGTAATTTGAACGATGACACGACCTTCCGGTCCGATAGAGCTTCCATCAGGGCCTTGTATTTCGGGTACATCATAAGGAGCAATAGGACCGTCAGAGTTGATAAGTTTCAAATGACTGGAACTAATGATGGTAATGCCCGAGCCGGTATCAAGTAAAACAATTCCTGGAATATCATTGATCTTAGCTTTCGCAGTTAAATAACAATCTCGAGGATAATTGCAAGATGAATGTGAAGAATCAGATGGAAGTATAAAGCCAGTTGAGCTTGTTGAATGCGGTGCAAATTGAGAAGTAATTGCAGAATCAGTGTGAGGAGATGGTGTAAGTGTTTTAATAGATGACGGTGACGGAAGAATCGATGTGGATGACAAGAAATCAATTGATGAATGTGAATTAGAAGATGTTGATGAGTCAAAGGATAGTGATGTAAGTGAAGAGGATGAAGTGGTGGAGATGGAAGATAAAGCCTCTTCATTCATTATCTTCCCAAAGCGTTTTTCGAACAGGAATCAGTGTGAGAAGACAACGAAGGATTAAATGATGTTGAAGGTGAATGTTGTATTGACGAAGAAGAATAATGTGATGAGGAATGTGATTGATAATTAATACTATCAGGATTAGATGGACAACGTTCCCATGAGTGTCCATGTCGTTGGCAATGAGGACACCACCAACGATTCTTAAAATTGTTAGATGAGTTGTTGGCAGTTGGTGTTGAAGTAGGAGAAGAGGTTGAATGATTTGAATAGCTAGATGAATGATGAAAAGAATTATAAGGACTCATTGTAGATTGATTGGAACGTTTATTAGGGTTCTTGGCGGAACTTCGATTCTGAATAGTAGCAGTACGATTGTGAGAATTGTTGATAATACGTTGATCAGCATAATTTTCATTAGTAGAAGCATGATTATAAGTATTATCAAGAAGAGAATTGTGAGGTTGATTATTACGATTTGTAGGTGTATAATGAGTTATAGTATTGTTGTTGTTTTTGGGGTTATAATGATGTGAATTATCACAATGAAGGTGTGGATCCTGATTGAATTTGTAATCAGTAGGTCGAACAGATGATTTTAAGGTAGTGGATGATGCTGGTGAATGTCGACGACTAGTATTTTTAAAGGTAATGCTGTTAGTAATATAACTAGTCGAATTCTTCTTTTCGTGAAGAACTGCTAGTTTGAGTTTTTCATCAATCTTTTGTTGTTCGATGTTGGATTCAATGGTGTGTGCTTTACGAACAAGTTCTCGAGTTGAAAGGTTAAATCCAGATCAAGATGAGAACGAATGTCGGAGCGAAGTTTTTGAATAAATTTATGTTTCAACCATTGATCATTGCATTCAGGATCAATTTCGATCATAAGATTTTTTAAACGTTCAAAGTAATCTAAGGTACGTTCAGTATCACCTTGAAATAATAGACGAAGTTCCGTTCGAAAGTGCTGAATGCGGGCAGGTGTACGATATCGTTCATAAAAGCGTACCTTAAATTCTGCCCAACTATAAACACGTTCGGCAGATCGCTGGAGCTGACCGAACCAAATAAGAGCACCATCAGAAAGGACTTGTTGAACAGTATGTAAAAGTAGAAGATCATGTTGTCCGACAAATGTAGAAGCACGAATTTCAAATTCAGTTAAGAATTGAACAGGTCGTTCTTCTGCCGTACCTTTGAATGTAGGCAAGAGATTGTTGATGTTCATCATAAAAGGTGTTGATGTTGTAGCCATAGATGGTAAAACAGGTGATGTGAATGATGACGTAATCGGTACAGTTGTTGATGGTACAAAGAACGGTGAAGACGGCATAATAGCATTTGATGATGTAATATTAGCAGATGATGATGCTGAAGAAATATGAACAGCATTATCACTCACCGGTTTCTGAATAGGTTGAAAAGCTGATGATGAACCATAAGGTATCGAAGATTGAGTTGAGGGAATATGTGATGACATCATTGGTAATGGTTGGATAGAATTAGATGTTGATTTGTTGTTGTTAACTGGTGAGCGTGCTGAGGCAAGCTCCAATGCATGTAGATCAGATTCAGCTGGAACCGAAAATCCCGTCGACGAATGAGTCGGTGCATGTTCAAGGGAAGTTTGATAAGCTGATGTTGGTCGTGAGTTGACATTGGTCAATGCTGGCGAATTTCGTGAGCGTTCAATACAAGCAATACGATCAGAGAGTGATCGCATTTCTCCTCGTATATTTTCAAGAACGGCAAGAAGAGATTCGTTGGTCGAGGCTTGTCCTTCATTGTTGAGTTTTGGCGAATCAACAATGGGAGATGAACATGTCATTAAAATATCGGTATCATTATGAGTAAAAGAATTAAATGAACGATGAAAATCATCGATTGATGAGGCTGGATAAAGAGATGGTTGAATAGTTTTATCAACTTTATCAAATGATGCACGTTGTATTGTTGATAAAGAATTAATTGACGATAATAATCATTGAGTCGCTGAAAAACTTGATGATGTTTTCAAATGTAATTTATAAGAATGTGTAGAAGAATTATTAGTAGGCCGACGAGAGACGGAACTCAAAACATCTCTCCTGCCAGGGTCGCCAATTGTTACGTCACTAGACTTGAATGAGACGCAACTGTTGAATATCCCAGGTGCCACAATAGTTTATTAGGCCAATAAAGCAATACAACAAGAAGAGAGCAAGAGAAAAAAAAAGAATGTCAATATAATGACAATAATAATAATAATCATAATGCGCGGAAAAATAACAATAGAAAAATGAAATCATAGAGACAAAATAAATAAATAAACATACACAACAAACACCAATATAATAAGATGAGTGACAATGTTGCCGTCACACCCCCCCCCCCCCCTTAAAAATTTTTCCGCTTAAACATAATAGAAGACCCTGGGTCTTTTATTGTGCGGGAGGGGGGTGGGTTAGATCAGAAACTCAAGACGTCTAAAAGTATCAAATTTCCAAGACACATTATTGAAGTTTTCTATGGTGTTTTGGACAGCTAAAACGATGTCCTCTTTTACACTCTACTCATATTTCAGTATTTTGAGTTCCGCTCTTTCTGACACACTACAAAAAAACTGCTCTTTGATTAACAATTGCCAGAATAAAACTAGTGTTTTTTAAAGTACCATTAAATGACACTATTCATGTTCTTCTGTGACATGAGGCTACATACAAGATGCTAGTACTTCAGAGGCATACCACGAGATATTAAAGACTCTTGGCTTTGTAATGAAAAAAAAAAGAAAGTTTTGAAAAACAGAACATTTTTTGCGAAATTACGAGCACTTTCGTCAAACGAACAAAAACTTGAACTAAAACCAGTCTTTTTCGAAAAACTAAAAAAAATGGATGACTCAATATTTTTTATATATTGCCGTGGAAGTTTTCAAACTCGAACAAATGGTTTTTGCTTTTGAAAGTTGACAGTTTTAGACGAGCATAGAACGGCAATTCTAATAAAAAAAAACCAAAGTTTTGGTTCGATCGAAGCAAAACTGACGAAATTATTGAAGGAATCAAACATACTTATTTATCCTGGCCTACCAATCATATATTGTTTTGAATTTGTACCGTTCTTTATAATCTAATATATAAACCAGATATTACTCAACGCCATTCTTGTTGTTTAATAATTATGCAAAGTTTATTGATCTCTTTTATTTGACAAAATCATTTCTTTGTCAAATAACAAGAAAATTTCAATAAAACTGACTTGTTTTTGTTTTACAAGAACTACTATTCTGATAGTTTTTTGGAAATTTTGAAACATTAACCCTTTGGTTACGGGAGTATCATATATGATACCTGATTAGTATCTTTGATATATGTATAGATAACTACGTAGTTTATAGTCTTTCTAGTTTTGTATTATCGTTGTCAGCTTCGACACAACTTGGTAATCGTATAATTGTGCGATGAAGAAATGATATGACTATTCTTTTCAATCATTCGCGCATGTTCCAGACCTATCTGATATTTTTTCTCTTTCCATGAGTCACGTTCTATATTTTTACGTCATCTTCTAGATGTTTCGATTTTCATACTATATATAGTGAGGCAAATTATTTACTCCGAATTTCATTTCGCTACATTAATTCTTCCAGCTTCTGCTTTGCATCCATACTTTCGTTAGAGAATCTCAGTGGGCCTCCAGATGTTTCGTCGCGATCATTCCGAACATCCATCTGTGACACCAGATGTTCGGAATTGACATATTAGTCCTACAACGGATATTCGGAAAATCCGTTAAAAATTTTTACGAACATCCGTTTTTTTCCGACAATCGTTCCGAACACCCGTATTTTTCTTATTACGAACATCCGATATTTTTATCTTTAAAGTGCTGATTTTTTGAAGAAAAACGGATGTTCGAAACGGACTACGACATTGGATGTTCGGAACGACAAGTAGCGACGAAACGTCAAAATGCCATCTCAGTGAACACGTGTGATTGAAAGTAAAATGGCTTCCCGAAACAGGATTTTGTCCTATCGAGCATCGAACATTGTAACCGATTCTGACTCTGATGGTGACGAAAGCGCTAATTCGGAAATTGTTAGTGATACCTCATCGAATAGTTCTGAAGATGAGCGATCGAGTGACCTGAACGAATCTGAAACTTCATCAGAAGAAGAACAGCGTCTACTCCAGAAGAAACGGACATATGAGTTCATCTGATCTAATACTGCTTTCAAACCTCGACTGTTCAATTTTCATGCCAGTAACTCAGGTTATTCAGGGGAGCCGCTGGACAATCCATTAGGTTACTTCGAGCTCTTTTTTTGGGAGATGCTTTTGAATATTATCGTAAATGAAACAAATAGATATCAAAGACAATCCGAAGGTATGCCGTCTTCTGGTCATATTCCAGCATGGGAACCCACAGATATAAACGAAATTTATGTGTTCTTGGCTACGACAATGCTGATGGCTCACACAAAAAAGAATCGAATTTTGGATTACTGGTCCACCGATCCTCTGATATCGACCCCAATCTTTTCACAGCTGTTTAGCCGAGATAGATATTTGTACCTCATGCGATATCTTCATTTCAACAATAATCAACAACAGCAACAACCAAGCCATAGACTTTTCAAAATACGGCCTATCGTTGACTACCTCAGGGGTAAATACAAAACAACGCTCGTTCCATATCAAAACTTAGTGATTGACGAACATCTTATGCTCTGGAAAGGTCGACTCCCATTTAAGCAGTATATCCCACGAAAAAGAAGTCGTTTCGGAATAAAGGCTCACATTCTATGCGATTGTCTTACAGGTTTTGTACTTGACTTCATTGTTTACACAGGCAACACAACAGAATATGCATACAAGGAGGAGCTCGGTGTGTCAGGATCCATAGTTATGTCTTTGATGAGCAATTATTTAGACAAAGGTCACAATCTATACGTTGACAATTGGTATTCAAGTCCTCGACTGTTTGAAGAACTCCACAAGAGAAAGACTGAAGCATGTGGAACTGTGCGTCAAAACCGGATCGGATTTCCAAGGTTCAACGAGGTGCTCGAGCGAGGACGGCAAGTATTCAAACATACCGAACATCTGTTGGCTTTGAAATAGTACAGCAAACGAATGGTCTACATGTTATCGACAATACATACGACTGACATGGTCTCTGGTGGAAATACGTACTCGAGAACAAGGGAACAATCTATGAAACCAATTTGCATTGTTGATTACAACAAGAATAGTAGAGCTGTCGATAAATCGGCTATGCAGATGAGCTTCTTAGAATCAATTAGAAAATCTATCAAATGGTAGAAAAAATTCTTCTTCTACTTACTAGATATTACAGTGCTTAACGCATATCTATTGTCGAAACTGAAAGAAAATCATGCTATGCAATTAGTTGATTTTCGCCTGCAAATAATTCGATATATTATTCAAAAGTATGGTAGTCAACGAGCAGTAACGAGGGGTCGACCGTCATCGACAATTGTACCACTACGGCTAACTGCAAGGCACTTTATTTTGCCAATTCCAGCTACAAACACTCAAGCGGCACCCAGGAGAAAATGTGTAGTCTGCAATAATACTGTGAGACGTCGGAGATGGAAAGATGTGTTTACGCGCTATGAATGCCCAGACTGCGATGTTGGCTTATGTCTAATTGATTGTTTCAAAGATTTTCATACTTTACAAAACTTTTGATACTAAATAAATATGTATTTCAGCATTTGAACCATATTTGGCAGACCTATGTTTTGAAAAATTAAACCCCTAGCGAAAGGGTTAATGCGTATATATTATTTATTTGATTTTAATATAGAATAAAAGTCAGTTGCTAAACGATACTTCTATTTTGCTTTTTGAAAAATTTCTTTCTATCGTTAACATTTAATGACGCATCATATTGACTAATATGGCATCTAATATTGAAAAAAGTTAACACGCATCATACGGATTCGGTGACCCTTTTCTGAAAGAAAACTTAGAAAAGTTCTGAAGAATTCGTCGACAAAAAACATGCTCACTTTTAGTTTATGAATCACATATTCTTATGAATAAATTTATAACCTTTCCTCCATCAACATAAGTGAATAGCACCACCATTTTTATCCTACAGTTTTAGGCAAGAATGCGGGTGTGCACAAGAACACAGAGAAGACCAATGTCCATTTGTATTCATCTTATATTTCTCACTGATATTTACTTTATCTAACGCAACCTAACAGTTACAGTAACATCCATAATCCAACTAAACCCTACATCGATACCAAAAAGACATTTGAATCTAAGAATACTAGTATGATGAAATATTGGATTGACAAGCTTACTTTTTATTGTCTCTAAGTTTCATATCCATAAAAGCTCAGAAAATACCTCATTTCATGCTAATGATAATGATATTACTTCACACACAGTGATTTTTTCGGTAACTACAGACAGACCAACAAGATCTATATTTACGAATAATGAAAACAACAAGACATGAATCAATTATACACTTAATTCTTACAACAGATGATGCACTGTTCAAGTACAAAGAAACCATGGGTACGGTATCTCTGTTGCCTTTACGCATTATATTAGATTAAGTTCAAAAGAAAATGGAACATGTAAAGGCAATAACGCTCATTAAATCTAAACAAAAATGCCTCCTTGTACTAATACTTTGTCTGATATACTGATATACAGTTTAGTAAAAAAATCTAGAAATAATATTGCTTTTGCATCACAGTTGTTTGTTCAAAATGTTTATAAGGATGAAGTTTTTTTCATCGATAAATTTCGAAAATTAAAAGAGTAGAAATATGATATACTCTATCATCAGGAGACTATTTTGAGACGAATTTATGGCTGTTGAAGCATGCAGATGAGCATTTGCTTATCACAAAATGATTGAATCTATCATTGAATCACATTATTAAAATTCGAAAATAATTTGGAAAGTTTTATATTCATTACTATTTCGGTGAATATGACAATATAAGTGAATACACATCATTAATAGTTTGTTATGTACAGGTTGATTACGTTATTTTTCACAATTTCGTCCAGTTTGCTGTATTTATACAAAACCTTGGAAATTTTTTGTTTTAATATTTTTGGATAGATCATTAATTCTTCTATCAAACAATGTAGTTTTCGTTTCGTTTACTTTACATTTTAGACGAAAATTAGCATATATGTCAAACTTGAAACTTGAATTCAATTGAATTTTCAAGTTTCAACTTTCAAGTTTCAAATTTCAACTTCCAAATTTCAACAAGGTATAGAAGATAAATGAGATACAAAAGGTATACGAGATATAGGAGACATACGAGAGATCGACCAAAATCTATACTAATAACAAGTCAACGGTGACGCTACCACGATGTACACATTAGATACATTTTATTTTGCCATCGACTAAAATATATTATAAACATAATGCGTTATTGGCTAGCATATATCCATAAGAAATAATAATGAACAACATTTTAGTGTTATTGCCACTAAGGGTATGAGTGCGGAAGAAGGAGTAGGGGGGGAAACACGACTTACCTCACTTGACAGGCACACACCACGTGACCAGGTGTGGGTGCGGAAAAAGGAGTAGGGGGGAAACACGACTTACATCACTTGACACGCACACACCACGTGAGCAGGTGTAGGTGCTGAAGAAGGCGTAGGGGGGAAACACGACTTATATCACTTGACACGCACACACCACATGACCAGGTGTGGGTGAGGAAAAAGGAGTAGGGAGGAAACGCGACTTACATCACTTGATACACGCACACGCCATGTGACCAGGTGTGAGTGCGGAAAAAGGAGTAGGGGGGGAACACGACTTACATCACTTGACACGCACACACAACTTGACCAGGTGTGGGTGCGGAAAAAGGAGTAGGGGGAAAGGACGACTTACATCACATGACACACATACACCACCTGAACACAAGTCTTCGTAGAATATCGTAGAAAGTAGATTATGTCCTAGGGTAGAGGTAGGGAGCTAGACAGGTATAAAATATGTAGGAGATGTATGTGATTTACGAGATATAGGATCGTGTAGCATATATGGCAGGCGTTTGTGGTATAGGAGGTATAGGATGTGTAGTTATATCCTGATGTCACTTGAGAGTCTTTTATTGGAAACAACTTATGGATAATAACCAGATGTAGACGTGCGGTCTTGACAATTCGTAATAGCGATGTTTGGACCATAGATCCATATAATATGCATTAGTACAAAAGATGCTTTTTCATAGTAGCTTTTGAATCTTTGTGCTTTGTTTTGGCATTTTTATCGATTTTCATTGTGATATCGTCAAAATTCCAGCAAATTATAGTTCTCACCGCCCATCTTTCACTATGAAATGATCAGTATTTCTGAAGGCGCACTTGAAAAAAGAGGTTGAAGCAATAATGCATAAAATGATAGTTTTATTGCGAAAATGAGTGGTTTGAACTATATTTTGGTGTAATTGGACGCTAGATTGATGTGAAAATTCATTAAAATGCGCATAAAGAAGAGTGTCAAAAAGAAAGCTCGTATAAAGACTATCTGCCGCCGTATTTAAAATTATAGGGATCGATATTCCGAGCATTGGTCTTTCAAATGGTGAAAACCGCAGATGTATATGTCGTTCCTAACAAACGTTATTCCTAATACAAGAGTGCCAGGTGACATATGGGCAAGACTCTACCTCCTCTATCTCCTGTATCTTCTATACGTCCTATGCCTTGTATTTCTTCCATACATATCTATATCTTTACCTCTTACCCTAGGACATAATCGAGGTTCCGGGAATATTCTCGGAAGACATATAATCGTGCCAGCCTCTGAATACGTTACTGTGTGGTATCCATAATTGCATTTATGCAACATCCTAGCGTCGTCATCTTCGAGATAATGTAATTAATGGAGGAAAAGCTGGTGTCACTTCGCCTCTGATTTGGAAACGTTTTAATAACAATTTGTTGTGGAATTTAGCGGATTTAGAATTTTATTTAGTTTGCATAGGCTTGATGTGTACTGCATAAGATTGTTCGCATGCCATTTTGCTTTACTTTGTAGTTGTTCTTGTAAAAGATTGTTATATACGCATATATTTATTCACTTTGTTCATTTCCATTTTCAGTTATTTAGTTATTTCTGCCTGTGGGTGTGGGTATGAATGATCTCAGAAGAACAGGCACTCACATCC
>CAJNOP010003566.1:0-12703 GCA_905250075.1 Rotaria sp. Silwood1 | reverse complement strand
AACATTTCATCTTGTCGTGCTTGTAATATTGGTAAAGCTCCATCAAGATAATTCCACTCAAATGCCAACTCTACTAGTTCATCTTCTCTGTTTCGACGTTGTTCTTGTTCCGATGATTCATTTTTATTTTTCATTTTTGTAACTATGAAATAAAGATTAATCAATGAAAGAATTTATTTATTAAAATGACTACCAGTAAATATAGCCTTGAAAATTGTGTTAACTATATTTTTATCGCGATTCATTGAGAAAACATGTAATAGATAACGATTTTCTTTTTGTAAAATCTTTTGAATTTTTTTTGTCTGTGAACCAATATCTGAATACGGAACACTAGGAAAGAATCGATCAAGAGCTTCTTCAATTTCTTTCTCTGATTGGTTCCTATTGAAGAAATATTTAACGTAAAAACAAATACAACATCATATTTTATTACCGATATTGATTTCTATCCGAATTTGATGTCTGTTCGATTAGCATAGCAAGTGCATCGGCTAAACGACCACTACCCTATATTTAAATAACTGTTCAGATCAAGAAATACGAGCCAGTTTCAGCAAGAATCACTAGAAATCAATCGATACGGGAAGTATTATTACGAAACGAAAACTCTGGATTTTCCCAGTGTCTTTCGACCAAACTGTCTGCTCTTTTCCGGTAGAAAATGACCGTAATCATCAGAAAAAGATACAAAGACTGTCTGATCCGTAATATTGCTCCTATGTTTCATCGATTTTCCGTATTTTCATACCAAATACAATGATTTATCTTGCATTTTTCACGCCCGTTACAGTGAAATCCGATAGTTCCTGAACCCGGTATCATCGATCTGGGTGCAATACAATCAAAATGAGTGAGAACTTTGCAATACGAACTTGAATCAAAACAATTGGTCGTTTTTCTTTAATATCATTTTCAAGAACTTCAAGGCTACCAAAACCTCCTTCGACGATAATTGTTACTCCGAAACCTTTATACATATATATATATTCAATTGATTTTCATGATATTAGGAAAACTGTAAGCAAGTACATACATATATGATCATTATCTGTATCTTTGCATGCTTCGATAACAAATTCATGACGCTGCGAATCACCTAGGTATTCATTCAATCTACCACTATCGAATAGAGTACAATGTGTATGATTTCTTTCGATTGTTTCTTTATATTCTTGAGTATTGTCTGGAATCTGTTGCTTACATAGTGGTGTTGGAAATCCCTATGAAATAAAAACATCTTTTGTATTTTAGATGTCTTACAAATATTCTCATTATTTTACGCTTGATACACTTTTAAGTTCAAGACGTGTATCTTCATTTATTGTACCCCACATAGTCATTCCAATACATTTCACTTTATTCGGATATTCTTGTAAGAGGCGATAATGTGAAATACCTTCGCCAACCAATTTCGATATACCATTATCGATGCCGGCAGTGAGTATCCATGCATCTAAATAGATCTATATTAGCATAACAATGTTCAAAACATATTAATTATTTACCGGCCATAGTAGCAGCATGGATAAGACCTCTTATAAATTCTTTTTCAAGTCTTTCTGTCATAGTGGAATATTTGACTCCACCATATACACTTAAGATGAGAGCTGGCTTCTGTTGGTCGCAATTTTCAAGAATGAGCTGATATAAATCTTTCATTGGTAATCGACTATCTATTCGAAGAAATTTACAACCAGTAGGTTTCAATATTCCATATACGTTGATAGGCACTTCGACAGAATATTTCGTGTCGAGAAATTGATTTTTAGGCTCCCATTCAGTATTTCCTTGGCTTCTCTCTTTGGATTCCAGAGATTCATCAGTGAAACTATGACGACGAACCATGCGACCACAAGGACATAATTCATCTGGATTGTCATGAGACTTTGACTGAACATTGTAGACTTTACAGGTGCGTGATTTGAATTTAGATTTTTTACTATGACGAGTGATTAGATCTTTCCATGATTGTGTGCTTTCATCCATTGTTATCTATAATTTTCAGTTATGTTCTCTCATTGATTATTCATATTCTGTTTCAACACTTAAATAGAAGTCTTTTACATGTTGCAATGTCATGATTCAATACAAAGATATACGATATTATATGAAAATAGGTAGAATTTTATATAAAATCGATTTCGCAGTGTACTTAGAATGTTCATAAGGAAAGAATGATGATTATACACAAAAAATCAAGATTTCTGAAGCTTATTGAATCTAGAAAGAGTTCAAAATTATGTTCCAGTTTACTGTGAACAAATGAAAAAAATTTGGAAGGAAGCCACTGTTTCTTCATTGATATGGTGATCATCTTCATTTTTTGTTATAATTTTGGTATAAAAAAAGTATTGTAAAGGTATCACTGTGCAAAACTGAAAAACAAACAAAGCCATAACTATTTATTCTCATTCTTTTACAGACATTTTATGTCAAACGAACGTTTCAAAATTCAATGGTGTATTTTAAGTCACATCATAAGAGAATTTTTATTTGCAGAAAAAAAAACGAAATAACAAATTAACAGCACATTATCATATTTTGAAAAGAAATTGCAAAATTTAATTTCATCCATTGTATATTTCATCGATTTCCTCTTATTCTCAATGTTGAGACGATAGAATGAACGAGAAAATATGAAGGCTTCTCATCAAATCAAATACCTCAGATAGACTTCGGATATTTTCTATTGGAGACCAGGGCTGCCAAATCCAAATTTCAAAAACCAGGAGTTTTTTGCGAAAAATCAGGAGGTGTTTATTGAAATCAGAAAATGAGTTAGTGGTCTTCTCTCAAAGAAAACTGAAGTTTTCGTTCATCTAATCACTCATTATGTTCTTCCATTAAGTTACTGATGACAAAATTTCCTCGAAGTGATATATATTTTTAAAAAAACATAATTATGTGGAATTTATTTTACTACTCATTTCACAGTGATTCATCAAAATATACCGGCAAAATAGAAAATGAAGTTTAATTAGACATCAATATGTAACTAAACAAAATGGGAATACATGGACAATAATTTATCAACTATATCGTTCATATCACTTTTGTAACATGACGATGAACGGAGGAGTCACAAGTCCTGAGTATGCTCGAGCCTACTCTAGGTTGGACAGCTAAAAGCTTAGGTAGGCTAGTGGATGGAATAAATGATGGCTTAGATAGCGTCCATTCGTAGATGATGGAATCACTCGGCTTGAGTAGACTAAAGAGTATCTTAGATTCAGATTCCATAGACTATGGTACGCTCCAATAATTGTTTTCTACTACGTCAAATTGATAGGTTTGTGCAGTACATAAAAAATTTATACAGACGCCAAGATTTTTTGTCGCTATCGGTAACAAATAGTAACATTTATTGAAACAGACCTAGAAACTGTTTTTGAGAAAACTTTTAGATTTGTATGGATAAATGACAAATCTTGGGTGAGCCATGATTTAAAGTGGGGTTCTTTCGTTAAAAGTGACGAAGTACTGCATAAAAAACCTGAATCATATCAGCTAGTAGTTGCCAAAGACTTTCATCATTTTTAGCGACTAAGTTTACATTACCCGATCATTAGTGTTATGAGAGCAACTCTTCTCGATTATTGTTTCTGTTCTCAGAAAAAATTTGTTGTTCTCGCCCGTATATTCTCTTTCTCGGAAAAGACTTGTTTTTCTTGTTCTTACACTCTCATTCCCAGAAAAAAATTTATTTCCACTTCCGTAAGCAGAAGCGTCAACCAGTTCATAGATCGGTGGTGTGTAAATGTGATTTTATTTTTTTAACTTTCGGCAGCGACTGAAAATACTCCACTTTTTTAGTCTGTCGGCGGAGGTGGGTGAATTTGTTGGACGATTTCTTTAAGATTTTCTTATTTCCGAGCAATTATCGGATGGAACAAGAGAAAACAATGGTAGAGAACACACTGATAAAAAAACTAGACAGAAACATCGTTAAAAAGTGATCTCAGGCGTCGAAAAATCTTCAAAACTGTTAATTTTTTTGTCCCACCGACACCCACACCTGCCCGTCGATTTACACTTCTAACTGCAAGACTTCAGGAATTCATATTCATGTTTTATTTTTAGATTTTAAGATAACTGTGACACGACTTCAAATTAAAAATATAATTATGATTGGAGCTACAGTAGGTTAGTTACGTAAAAATAAAAAGCTGTTACATACATGTATCTGAATACGTATGTAAATAGGAGAAAAAGTGTGGGAACACCAATACTTAATGGAGTTCCCATTGTCATAAGAAATGGAGCGAGAAAACGACGCGTATAGAAAAATATTCCCGCAGAACAAAATCTTTTCAACACAGTAAAAACATTCATAATGTGATGTCGTTTTTGTGAACACTGCTGCTTGGACATTATTTTGTTTTTTAGCAAAGCAGACGAAAAACAATTCTTGCGAGAGTTGAAAATCAATGAAGATAATCATCGATATGTTTTCTTAAATGCACTTTTTTTGACACATAAGTTGCAAATGCTTTTCTTATCTCTATCAGCGTCATACATTACAAAATACGAGTTCGAAATGAGAAATACTAACTTTGTTTCATCATGATAGCATCAAAAAAATTGGCTTAGTCCATATTTTTAATTTTCTGGTGCGAATCCTGTAAAAAATTGTTGAACCTACCCTAGATCCAGAACGTTCCGCCACCTATGAACATGGCCATATTTTTCTGAAGACCGAATTTGTTTCAATAGGTCTGAATTATTTAAAGAATAATTATAGAACTCTGTACAACTGACATGATTATTCATTTTAGTTCCTAATTATGCGCCAATAAGATCGTACTTCAAATCGTTTCTATTATCAGCCCACAAAATTTTCATGTGACTGAAGGCCAATTCACAAATAGCATTCTAGGTTGATATAGAAAAAGCGAACTAAACTAGTTTTTGTAAATGAGGTACATTTTAACCGTCAAAAAGATAAGCTCACAAATAAACGCATGTTATCAGGCATAACAAGCAGAAACGACATGTTTTCTCATTGTCTACTGCATCTATGAAATAGTGTGATAGTTCTATTTTTCTTTGTCTTATTGATTCAAAATATCACTACAATTAAACGTGACAAAATTTTTTAAAAAAAACAGGAGAAACCAGGAGAAAATCATAAAAACCAGCTCCTGGATCCAGGAGATTTTTTCGCCAGGAGAAAAGTCTAAAAACGAGGAGTCTCCTGACTAAATCAGGAGATTTGGCAGCCCTGTTGGAGACATACCTTTCTGCTTCTCTATCCAATTCAACTACTTCTAGTTTCTTCAAATACTCATCAGCATCGGTTTCGTTGAAAATATGAATGGAAAAATCAATGTTAATGATACTAATATTCACTAATTGCTAAGCATCACGTTAAAACATTCTGTTCATACTTATAATTAGTATTCAAGTTGGAGAGATTGAACTCATGCAAAAAACATTTCGTAGAACCGTCAAAAAGTTTCCATCATGAAAGATTTTACTGTATCTGATTTAAGCTTGCATCAACTCGAAGAAGTCAAAAAAGCTATTTTCACATAGTGAAAACACAGATATCGGGTATACGCACACTTGCCCGTAGAACACTTGCCCGCCGGACATATGCCCGCGGGACAGTTGCCCGTAGGACACTTGCCCGTGGAGAACACATGCCCGCAACGGACACTTGCCTGCATGACACTTTCCCGCAAAATAAATTCGCACTACTATTCTTCGAAACAAAGGGGACTAATTCCATTGCTTTCAAAATCTTATTCATTTTATCAACTCAGTTATATATACATCTTATAAGTAGTAGAATGCAGAAATGGAAACCTACAACAATATGGGTCATTTACAAACGAACTATCAAGTTCAAGAAAAACAAGTTTGGCCGACTTGACCAGGATGTTAATGGCTAGTGCTACTATTTTTCCAAATTTGTTGTCGATTATTCATTCAAAATATTCAAAACTATTATTTGTTGGTATTGTTTCACCAAATATTTCCGTCGTCTAGTCCCGGGCCAGGTTTGGATTAATTCGACTTCGATCATCGATGGGTCTTTTTTTAGCGGAATTCCAAATGTTCGGATGTGCACAACCTAACTCTAGGACCAAGCTATGTAAAACCAGCGAGGAAAACGATATCAAATAGAAAGAAAATGGTTTGCCGAAAGAAATGGAAGAAATGAATACGAACAGACATAAACACAAGCATGAGGATTAAGTATTGATAGATCCTTGAGAAGTCATACGATTGTTGGAGGATAGTTTGATATCACTAGTTCACATAACTCTGTTGATAAGATGCAGTAATTTTTCAATAATGTAATAAGTTTATAGTTCCTAAATCGTCACCAAGGAAGTATCCTGGTGCACAGCGGAGAAGTGTCCCCACACGGGCAACTGTCCGGCGGGCAAGTGTCCGCTGCGGGCATGTGTCCTTCGCGGGCAAGTGTCCTCCGGGCATCTGTCCGGCTGGCAACTGTCTTAGATTCCAGATATCGGTACTGAAAGTAACAACTCTAATAAATAAAGATCAAATAGATGCTTGAATTATGTACAATAACTTGCCTTGTCAGATGAAAAACTAAACCAACTTTTAAAAAAGCATTTGCTTTGATTTCTTTTTCATACTTATAAATGCAAGTGTTCTGTCAATAAAAATTTTGTCATAAGTCTGTTCGTTGTCTGAGTAACATGTTTTGACAAGAACAAAGAAAAAAAAAGACGGCACACTATTTTACTTCAGTTGTCTTCAGTAATTGATGCTTTCGTTCATATAAAAACAATTACATTAATGATGAAAATAGTAAAGTGATAATAACTTTATTGTAATATAGGGTGTGGGTGTGGCGTGTCGATGGGTGGGTTGGTGTAGGTGTGGGACTTCACTTCATTAACACCCGCATCCTCCAAAAAAAATGCCATTTACAGTGCTACATCAGACACGAAAAAAATATGATGAATCTAGTATTGACAATCCACGGGGCATGAGAAACTCAGCAAATCAATTTTTTCCCATTATTAGCGACCGGATACTGAAATAAACACGCATATCTTGTCTTCTAAAGTATTATTTCATTTTACAAATCCAGCCACGTCGCCACACTCACATTGAACTGCATTTCGGATATCCTCGTAAATAGCGTTATCCATAATTCTAACCTAACCTTTGTTTTTCTCTGAATTTGTCCTTACACCCCATAATTTTCAAAATCGTTCCATGTTATTGTTCGCACATCAAATGGTACATACGGAACGAGGAAAAGAACCTATAATAGCTCATAAACAGTGTCTATTATATCAAAAATCGTCTCAACTTTGTCGAGGAAATGAATAAGCCTAGCAGTTCTGAAAAATCCAATAAATGAGACTCGGAAAATGATGGCACAAATATCTTGTGCGACGAACAACTTATGTATCCATTCAATTTCAATGTTTTCATTAAGTTTCACTTAGAACAACTTCTATTCCTTTGAAGACAACAAAATCGGTAATATATTTTACGAACAAGTTCATATTGCAGAATTACATCACAAACAACAAAACAGTATGCCAACCAATTTTCAAGTCTTTCGTGGACAAGGTTTGTCCATGAAAGACTTTGAAAAAATGATAAAAAACAAAGAAGGACTTATGTTCTTCAATAATTTCCTGTCAACAAGTCGCAACCGAAAGATTTCCTTAGAAAATTTTGCACTACCAGCTACAAAGAATCTCAATTCCGTTGGCATTCTCTTTATTATGAACATTGATATGGATATTTGCACAAAATCATCAAGACCATTTGCCGAAGTAAGCCAAGTTGGCTACTACAAAGATAAAGAGGAGGAAATACTTTTTAGAACACATACAATTTTTCGTATCGATCGCATTGAGCGAATTCATGATAATCAATTTGATCGGCTGTGAGAAGTTAATCTCACTGTTATGGGTAATGACAATTATCAATTGAACACACTTACAGCACACATACGTAAGGAGCTTGGCTGAACGACAGGATGGTCTCGATTGGGTCGTGTACTTAAAAAAGTGGGCGAGCCTGAAACAGCAGAGCAACTCTGTAGGATACTCCTAGAAAAGGCTTCTTCTGATGAAGACCGATCGCATTACAATTATCAACTTGGCTGTGTTTATAGACACATGGGTGAGTACTTAAAAGCACTTTTATATTATGAAAAATGACTGGATATCAAGGAGAAATGTCTCCCTCCGAATTATATCAGCTTGGCTGCTTCCTACAATAGCATCGGTGTGGTGTATAAGAACATGAACGAGTACTCGAAAGCACTTTCGTATTACGAAAAAGCGCAAGAAATTTGGAAAAATTACTGCCTCCAACACCTCCACATATTGTTATCGTGAAAAGAAACATTGAAAATGTAAAGAAAAAGAAAATGCAATCTTTTTCAAGTCAGAAAATAAAATAGCCTTCTTGAAAACTTGGAGTGTGGATGTGGATGGGCGGATGTAGGAGTAACAAACATCCCCATCCCCATCCACACCAACATCTAGTCGAAGCAGCCACAGACTGAAGTGAAAGAATATGCCAGAGGTTTGGAGCAACGTCTCAACAATGAAAACACCTGTACGGTCCGAGTGCGAAGAGTAGGATGTGACTTTAGATTAGATGTCAAGTGTTGATGTCTATGTCGATATAGGCTCATTGGTTTTGCTTTAAGTTTGCATTTTCTATTCAACCAAATGAGCACTGTTTTCACCTACATCCACATTCATACTCATACTCATCCCCAACCCACAAGTTAAAACAGGTGAATTTTCATGCTAAAATGCGTTAGTGGCGAGATCAACTACTTCATACACGTTCTAGGCTTTTATTTATTAAGTGAATGCGAAATAACGCGTTTTTTTTTCTTTTTCTGGGTTTAATGCATTAAACCACTGTTGTGTTGTAATTGCGTCTGCTGGAATAGTCATCAGTTTTACCAGATTTTCCATGATTGGTAGTCAGAGTATCTTGATTTTTACTTTTTTCTAATATTGAACGAATATAACTATGCGTTGCAGCATTTTCAAAAGAATCCCATTGTTCATTTTGTGAACCATGCATAGGAATCATTTCTATATTAATTGTTATTATATACATATATTATAGCTGTGAAATAAAGAAGATTCTTTACAACTTACTAAAAATACGTGTGAACTTTTTTGACAGTGGTACATTATTTTCACTAGCCACCTGGCTTCGACCAAACATTGAATAACATACAGATCGAATAGTCAAAAACAGTAATATGATATGTGAAATAAAAATTAACGGGGGATAAGATAATGGTAAACATTCGAAATATTCTCGTACAAATGAATAACGTTGATAACGCCAATAAAATTCTGTATTTTCTCGAACTTCATCAATCGAATGACTAGATTGAAACATAAAACAACATTCGAAATGAAAATATTTATTTGGAAAAATATTGAATATTCATATTGAAAAAAAGGTAATCTCAACTTTGGTCGAAACTTAGAATGTAGAAAGTACAAATATAGAAAGTAAAATGTCGAAAGTATAAAAGCCGAAAGTAGAAATGTCGAAAATAGAAAATGTCGAAAGTAAAAATATCGACAGTAAAAAATATCGAAAAAAACTACAAAACTATAAAAAGTAAAATATTGGAAGAACGGCTGTTTTGAAAGACAATGGATTAAGATATTATTATTGCGGATGTGGCTGGAGGTGCGTATGGATGTGACTATGGGTGAGGGTGTGTGGTTGTGGATGTTGGTGTGGGTGTGGGTGGCTCTGAATCGTTCATCTAGACCCACACCTGCACCCACAACCATGCTCACGCTCACACCTTCAAAAGGAAAATTATTTAATGTCAATTAAACGCTATATAAAATTTCTGTTGTATTTCATTCTGTTTTTTTAAATGATAAACATTTGATTGGCATTTAGCTGCTTGCTTTTAATTTTCTCACCAAGAAAATATTCAGAAGTATCAACCTCAGTTTTCGACATTGTTACTTTCGGCACTTTACTGTCGGCATCTTTACCGTCGATTATTTTACTTTCGACATTTGTATCATTCTAATTTTCTCGACATTTTCGTTTCGACATTTTTACTGTCGATCAAAGTAGGGAGAATCGAAAAACATCTAAGTTTGGTTTTTACTGATGATAATTTTGGTAAAATTATCTAAAGTAACACGATGCCTACGATGTATATCAGAAGAAGAACGACATTTTCTAGTGGCTATGACTGTTATCGATTAATTTCCACTTAAGGCTGCATGATAGAATTACAATAGACAAAGTTCACAAATTGTTCATCAACTGCTTATCAATTACCATAAAGTGATCTCTAACAGAAAATCAGCCTAACTTTATATTCTAATCGATCTATTATTTGGGATACAATTTGTATATTGCTATTAGCGTATCGCTTTTCTTACACAAAACATATCACAGCAGTAGATAACAGCAAAAGAGGACATCGCACAAGACAAAACAACTGGTATCGGATAGAGCAATCAAAATACTAGCCATAAATAACTTTCTCAAAGGTAGTTGATAGATCGATAGTATAGTTATTCAGTGACAATCTTTTTCTGTGAAGATATATGACAAATACTCTCATTGCTTCCTTACAGTGGCATCGGTACTGAACTATGAAATGGGAAAGGATACTGAATAAGTGAGATGCGATCAGAGTTTCTTATTGCCATACATCTCAATTTCATACTTACGTGAAAACAGCAGTTATTAAACTGAGTAAAAGAATATTAATTAATAGCATGTGAAATGCTAACAAAACATGTGTTGCTGTCGCTTCTGCAACATTTCCTGTTGCATTACTACTATCACTGTTAATTATGTCTAAATATTAAAAATACATAGATCATTTTCAAATATGTAAAACAAGAATCACCATCAAGTAAGTTTTTATCTGAGACATCTCCATAAATAAGCCAATATGGTTCATAAAATATGTGACCAAATATACCACGACCAGTAAATGGTACTTGTTTATAAAGAATCAATGCTCGAGATACAACTCCATAAGCAGTTAATGCTATGAAAATCATATAGACGAAAGCAAATAAGTCCCGAAGCTAAAATTAATATTAATATTTCAAAACTTATGATTTATTATTAATGCATTTATTAACTAACCATATTTTTTAGCATAAACAATTTAGGACCTAAAAATCTTAAAGCAATAACAAACTTTAATGATCGAAGATACCATAATTCAAGATCAAGTGCCCAAATAATTCTAAAATACATACAATTCATCAGCAACTTTACAAAAGTTTCAACAAACCTTGCAGTAGTAAGTAAACTTTCATTATAACTACTATATCGAAAACCAAGACCCAAATAGAAAAGAAAATAAGGCATAATATAAAATCCATTTGTCAAAACAGTTAAAACAGTAGATCCAGTTGAGCCCCATCGTTCAGTCATTCGTGTATCATATTCATGATAAATCTTCATATAAAAAATCAAAAACAAATTATCGCAAAAGGTAATTGAATTTTACTCTTCGAGCTTCTTCACAAAACATAGTTGAAACAGTAATAATCACATAGATTTCACTCCAATCAGGAATAGTAAATGTATTTCGACCATCTAGATGATAAAGCATCATATAACTAAATACAAGTAGAAACCACACATAACTTATCTAAATTATTCGAAAATATCTTTATTTATTCTATAAAAAAAGTAAAATAGTAACATACAAAATGATACGACATTTTTATCATTGGACTTTCATGAAAATATCGAAAACGTGTCCAATAATTAGTACATTTGTCTTGTTTTGAATGTTGTCTATCAACATAATAGTTTATACCTTCTTCAGATAGACTATAATGAAAATCATTTATTTATAAAATCTTTATATTAATAATCAATATCGACTCACTCATTATTCGTTGTATTCTAAAATACAATATTTTGAAAAAATTCCAAATTAAAAAAAGTGAATCGGTTACAGACATGTATTGATTCTTCATTGTCTTTTCGATAACTGACTTCCCAAGGTGCTATCAAGCCAAAAGTAAGAATTGAAGGAATTAGTAATAATTTTGCTGTTGTTTGACGATTAGTCAATGATAGTTTATTGTACCATATTTGATTTAATGTTTGATGAAAACAAACTGTTTTAAGTAATTCTTTACTTTCACTTGAAATAGCAACCTAACAAAATGAAAATTCTTTTGATTGACTTTTATTTTAATACTTAATGTTCTTAACCTGCATGCATGTAACATTACCAAAAAGTGGTATTCGTCGTAAAAGTAATTCACAAGCACGTTTCTCATTATATTCATAACATTTATCAATAAATATTGCAGCATATGTTTCAAATTCTAATGATTGAGCTAGAAACTTGTGTTTCAAGTAAACTGTTTGAGATGATTTAGAATATCTTTTAAATACAGCTGAAGCAATAAGAGCAGCACAAATACGAAATCGAACATGAAGAAGTAAGACTTTAGCCATTTCAGGCATATCCATAAAAACAGACCATAAAAAAAGATCACGCAACATGCGATACTTCATCAATTTGTTGTTTATTTGATCATATTTTATTATTTTACTAATAACTTGTAATTCAAAATCATCTTTAACATGTGTATGTGATCCACAACAAGTACATACATGATTACTCAAATCAATTTTGATACGATTCTTAAAACTATCATCTTCAAATGAATAAATCGATTCAATGAAAGAACCCACAAATTTA
>CAJNOP010003565.1:0-12709 GCA_905250075.1 Rotaria sp. Silwood1 | reverse complement strand
ACCCACACCCACACCCACACCCACACCCACACCCACACCCACACCCTTTTCGATTAATGGCAGCAGATATACCTTCAAAAGTCTGACGTCATAAGCTGGTAATCGTTACCTTTTTTTATTCATGTTAGCTCAGTAAAGGAATGATATACAATATTTCATATAGCTCATCTTTTTCATCTATTCATACTCTTTCATTGGGTATATAACATGAAAAAATTCTCTTCTTCCTAGTAGTGTAATACTATCAGATATTAATGAGATGATTTACCATCGTTTTTGTTGACACTCTGTAGACAGTGCTAAAAGTCGATCCAAGCTAACTTTACTATAAAAAGTCCAAATGAGCTAAAAATTTAGGGTTATTAGTTTCAGACATTGTCCTTTCGAATGCACATAAAAAAATCAAAAAATTAGATTTTGGCGAGTGCTTGGTATACTGAGGTCATGCTCGGTGATCTTGTGGACTCTCTCTTAATTAAGGGACATTAGAGTCAAAGATTCATCCCTAGTTCACATCACCACACTAATGAGAGTTGAAATATTTCACTGATTTCTTCACTATTTATCTTGATGTTAAAAATGAAAAGACCATATACGAACCATTGTATTGTATATGAGATTCTATTCTTTTTTTTTTGTTTCACTTGACTACAGTGACATGAAACATAATTGAAGTAAGAACCTGTTTGAAGCACACCCTAAAACTCGTACAAAAGTTAACGGTGCAGCAAAAATTTATTATAGAAAACGTCATACAATCCGCAAAAGACATTCTTCGACATCGATAACGGACTGATATCGCTTTTTGCCTCAAGACACAAGCAAGCAAACAACATCCATCGTTGTTCGTCAGTTCACGTATCCTTGCGCAGTAGACAATTATAATGGAACAGGTTTTGATAACTATTGTCAAACCATCATTCAAAGAGGCAAGTTCGACTGTTAGATCTTCGAGTCCCCAGATTGAACGGATAATGAATGCATTTTCAACCGATACTGTGCACTTGGCTGAAAACCTGTTACGCCAGCCTCGATTTCTTACGATCGAGAACTTTATTTTAATCTGGCTAAATTTAGACATGAGTGAGCCGAATGAAGACATTCTGAATTATATTAATCATCTTCGATATATTGTTAATTTTATCAAAGTATTTATCGGTCTCGAACAATGTATCGATTATTTGATTAAAGTAAAATATGAAAAAGTCTTTTTGATCATTTCTGGATCCATCATAGAAAATGTCATTTCTCTCTTTTATGAAATGCCTCAGGTGGTATCGATATATATCTTTCACAGCGACGAGTCCAAATGTATACAATGGGTCAAATTGAAACATGAACCAAGGAATTCGACACACAAAAAAGAGCGAGGAGTTTTCACGCGGATCGAACCATTATGTGACGAACTCAAAGTTGACGTTCATGTGTCAGAAAACGCTTTGACACCAATTAGTCTTATCCCATCCTTTTCGACAATCGATCTCAATAAACTCGATTCATCATTTATGTATTCTCAACTGCTCAAAAACATTCTTCTTGAAGACGAATATAATGAACAACAAAAGAAAATACTGGTTAATTTCTGCCGCGATCATTATGCCGATAATAATTCTCAACTGAAAATAATCGATGAATTCGAGCGAGAATATCCTGACCCATCGACTATCTGGTGGTACACGCGCGAATGTTTTCTTTATCGGATGCTCAATAAAGCTTTGCGAACACAAGACATCGAAGTGATCATTAAAATGGGATTTATCGTTCGGAATCTTCATCAACACATTGAACAACTTCATTCACAACAAATACATCAGAGATCATTGATCGTTTATCGAGGACAGGGAATGACTCTAACGGAATTCGAAAAAATCAACAGCAACAAAGGCGGCCTTCTCGCTTTCAATAGTTTCCTATCTACTTCCATGCTTCGAGATGTTTCGTTAGGATTTTCTCATTGTGCTCGAGATAAGTATAGCCTAACAGGTATTCTCTTTATGATCGAGATCGATCAACTTCAATTCAATACACCGTTTGCTTCCATTGACAACCTCGGCTACTTCAAAGGTCAAGAAGCAGAAATTCTCTTTTCGATGCATGCCGTCTTTCGAATTAAAGAGATCAAACAAATTGAACCAAAATTATTTCAAATTAATCTCACCCTCACCAATGACAATGACCAACAACTCGCTGAACTGACTAAATATATACGAGAAACGACTCGAGAACAGACAAGAGTTCATCGACTGGGATCGTTGATGATCGCGATGGCCGAGTTCGACAAGGCCGAAGAAATCTACGAAACACTTTTTGGCACAACATCCGGCAACGATCGAGAAGAACTCGCCTTTCTTCACTATCAACTCGGATTAATTAAGTGGGAGAAACGAGACCTTTCGAATGCACTATCTCAATTCCAGCAATCTCTCGATATCTGCTTGACCTATCTGTCATCGAATAATCCTAAGCTCTCTTCTATCTATGCCAACATTGGTACTGTTCTTCAGGAACAAGGCGACCTTGACAGTGCATTGAAGCACTTAAAGTTTGCTCTCAACATCGATCTTCAAGCACCACAAATCTGTCAGCTTAACATTGCTACTCGACATAACAATATTGGATTGGCGCTCGACAAACAAGGCAAATATGAGGAAGCACTCAAGAGCTATGAGCGTGCGCTCGAAATCGAACTCGTTTATCTTCCCCCTCTTCATTCATTGCTTGCTATCACTTACAACAACATTGGTGTAGTGCATCAAAAGATCGGAGATAACTCGAGGGCACTCACTTACTATCAGAAGACACTTGAAATCTTTGGAAGATCTCTTTCGTCATATCATCCATCGTTGGCCACCATCCATCATAACATGGCATATGCATTCAAGGATGTTCATAGAACTGAAAAGGCCATTGAACATGCTGCGCAAGCTGTGAACATCGGTCGTCTCTCACTCGGTTTTGACCATCCTCTAGTGAAGCAATATGAGCAAGATCTTGGCAAATTTCAACGACAAGTGTGATTTTCTTTATAAATGCATCATGAATTTGTTTAACTGAAAACATGCTTAACAATATTTATGCTCCTCGCCCGTTTGAAAGCTTTGATCGAATTTTCTCTTCTTATTGACATATTGATGACATCGGATAAGTTGAACGAAGTGATATTGATTTGAATTTGGAGTGTGGGTGGGTGTGGGTGTGGGGTGTGAAGATGTGCATGTAGGTGAAGAGAAGACTGACACGCACACCCCACTCTTCTCATCGATACAAAATAACCATTTTATTCATCTATAGCCCGATAAAATCAATATTTGCTTTAAAATTCAAAAATGTAAGAAGGGTGTGGGTGTGCCGCGTGAGTGTGTGGGTGCGGGTGTGGATGAAGAAGAAATCAACACCCACACCCACCCACACCCACACCCACACCCACACATCCATACCGCACCCACACCCACACCCACCCCCACACACCCATACTCCACCCACACCCATACCCACACTCCCACACCCACACCCACCCACACCCCCACACCCACAATCATAATATGATGAGTATCGAATGGTGTGGAAAATTCAGAGCAATCGACAGATTATTGAACTACTACTCTAGGTGTGAACAATCTAATACAATTAATCTTGTTAAAAACATAGCATCCTAAATAACTGCCATAACAAATAATTCTAATAACCAACAATATAATCTAAATGAAATTAAAGAATTTTGTATAAAGTCCAAATATCCAACAAAACAAATAAAACTAGAACAAATGAAAAAGATTAAAACAAGAAAATCAAATAATGAAATTCAATTGCCACTTGTATGTAGAATAGGAGTACTAAAACGCAAACCATAAGAATAAAAATTTTAGATATTTATTTCCTATCCTATTAAACTTCAAATACATGATACGAACCCTAGTAAACAAATATACAGATCGAATATATTTTTAATTAACATAGTATAGTGAAAAGATTTTATCAAGAAGAACCGAAACCAGATTAAAATAAATCTACATCGAAACCTAAAAAAATAATTACAAATAACGACATAAAATAGAATTCAAAGATTGTACAACATCAACAAAACATCATATATCGATGTACATTTGATTTGGGAGGAAGCATTTATTTTTACCATGAGATTCGTGGAAAATAAAAAATAAATCATAGGGTAAATTTATTTTACCATTAAGAAGTCAATAAATTATCATCATATTTTACTGTATAATAACTCTCTTTTTTTTACGTAAAGCATCTACAATGATCAAAAAAGCCATAGAAATGAGAGAAAAAAGGAATTTATCTATGATGAGTATACAGGATGTTGGTAGTGGCATCGACAAAGAAGATCACTAGTATATAACTGTTAGGAGTTTCACCATATTGCTGTCTCACAATCACATGACTGATATTAACAACAAAAGTAAAGAGAAATTCAAATGGCAAAATAAATACATTTATATTCAACAGTTGAAGAAGATCTATCGAATCATGGAAACTTTGGGTCGTTTTTTCTTTAAAATACCTAGTATACAAATACTATAATTAGCTGAAATAATTGTTTTATATTTCATTTTAATTTTGAAAACCAACGTATACCAAAATAAATCTATACAGTGAACGCTCAAAATATGCAATCAATTCAAGATTGAACTTCCTACTAAGAAAAAAAAAGCTCTGTTTTGTATATATCCATGTGATTGCTTTGCGCACATTTTGATGTTATTTTGTATTAGTATCGTATTAGTATGAAGGACGAATGAGAGAATAGAAAAAAGGTAAAATGCCCAAGCATAAAAGTATGGTGTGATAATATTGTCATCTTCATTTCGTGCATATTGTGATGCTCATTGGTTATTTTGTGTAGAGTTACCTTTTGGCTACACGGATGATGCATGACAGAGAAAGCAAATATGGATTTAATTTCTACACTGACAAAGAATAGGCCATGTATTGATATTATTGTCATCATTTTCGTGATATGGTTGAATGCGCGAAGAAAAGTAGCTTTAAAATGTATATACACAAGATAATACTTTAGTTAAAGCACAGAACAAGATTGATACAAACATATTGCTTGTGTCGTGATCAAGCCATATTATTTACGATTAAAACGGGAAAATGTATGTACATATGAAACTAGTCTATTTAGATCTCTTTAGTAATAAGTAAAGAGGAAATTTTCCTCTGGTTACGTAGGACTGTTTGCTATGTGCATAATATTATCTTCTTACCTTGGTAATAATATTCTGGCGTTGAAAACGTTTCAATGTTCCATACCAAATAAATAGCAGAGATCAGCTATTGTAAAGTTAATTGCCTCACAAAGGATCTGTAGTTCTTATTGTCAATTTGGTTTGTGATTTCTATTTGAGAAATAAAAGCTTTCAACCTTTTATTCTTTAGCCATTTGATGAAATTTGATCTCGTCGAAAACTAAATAATATAATGCATTTGCAATAAGCACTATAATTTTTGCGAAAACATACTCCTTTCAGTTCAGTCCTAACACTTAATGTCTACTTTTCTTGATAATGTAGGATTCAGATAAATGGATCATATCTCTTGAAAAAAACACAAAAATAAAGGATATTTCTATGAGACTTAATGGAATGGAATGAGTTCTAATTATTTTACTATATTTTATTTTGTGCTCATTCACAACTCAATTTTTGCACAGCTGCAGTTCGCCTCAAGTTTTTGAAAAATCGTTTAATCTTTGTTGCACTAAAATTCTTTCTAGTTCGGTAGCAGAAAGTATGCGAATTACAAACATCACATTGTTCTTCCAAAGTACTTATATAATAAGAAACATCTAAAACACTCTCTGAAAGTCTAAAAAAAAGATAGTTTTTAATCTGAAAACCCATTAAAAATTAAATTAAATTTTCAAAAAATGATATCATTTGATGCACAAAAACTTTCTTTATTAAAAGCCATTAGAATGTCTTAGATGTTCAAGACATTTTCTGTCGATCAATACCGAAAGTCGAACGAATCGAGTGATACTATCACGAAGAATAATTTTGCTAATTTTATGAAAATATAGTTTCTATGACTGCACCAGTGAAATGCTTTTAATCAAATGTATGATTCGATGTGTTTTTTTTCATGATATCATTTTCAGCTTGAAAATCAATGCCTAATGAAGTACCTTTGCTCTAATCGCTTCCCTTGATAGCCAATTTAGGTCTTTTTCGACTAGTATTTGATGATTTTCGAGTACAAGCAACGTCTTTTGACTTCATATGGATCTTATATTCGAAATCCTTATGGAAAACTAAGTTAACTTATGCATGTTTCGTATTGTTTCAGAAAGTTTTTTTTTTTCATTGAAATTTCCAGTTTTCGTTTCCCCTGGAGATATATCAGTAAAAGAATACGGCCTCTGAAAATACAGTTCTCAAATTGTACAATATCGTTTTGAGATCTTATGCAAGGTATCGAGATATGTGAATAGTTATTTTGCTAAAACCCATTTTCTTATATGGTCCTGATGGAAATGGGATTCTGAATACGGCTCAAAAAAGAAAAGTCATTGATGCAATATTAATCATGTACAATTGAATTTAGTTTTCCTTGATGATTTCGAATATGACATAATAGAAAAAGATGGCTATTGACCATCCAGGAAAATGAATAAAGTAAAAGTGTGTTAGTAGGCATCAAGTTTCAAGCTAAAGATGATTTTGTGAAAAAGTGCACACTGAATCGCATATCTGATAAAAACAAACTTCATGATGCGCTCGAAAAATTATTCTTTTTAACAATACCATTCAAATGGACGATATTTGACATTTATTGATACGAAATCTCTTGAATATCTGAAACATTCTCGCAGGTTCTGACTGAGAAAAAAAGTTCTGCATCAAATAAGCCTGTTTTCGACGAATCTGCTTTGGATTTTCCATGGATTTTGGAGTTAAGAACTGGTTTTTAAGACTTCAAGAGAGTGCTACTAAATAAATATGTCTTGTTCGTTATTGGTACACTGAGTGCTATCGAACTGTAAAGAATTCTAGTGGAATGAATATTAAAAAGTTTTTTCAAAACTTCAGGGGAACTCTAGCTGTGACAGATATGGATCATAAAAAAAACACATAATCAACTAGAACAAAACAATTAGAATTCAAGTCATTTAATCTTAAAAGTCGTTTCATTGCCTAATCTCTCATAAAAAAGGCCCTTTACCTCTCTATTTCATGTTAACGTTTTTCAAAATAACTGATTTACTTATCTTTATTGTCTAAAGTGATATTAAAATATCATCCCTAGTTCAGTTAGCACTTTGTGAAAAATATGCTTACGATTCAAAACGAATAGTTCTAGCAACATAATGAATACTTTTTGGGATCTTTTTATACACTGAGGTAGTAGTTGTAAACTATTTTAGAGTGTGAATGCAAAATATCGAAATAGGAGATGGTTAGACAATGAAATAACTCGTACAGTTAAGTATTTTAGATAGATTTGAGTCTACAGAAAAGAAGCCCTGAAGTTCAAGTAGGAATATGGCAGTAGCAAAAGAAAAGTTTCACAATTATTCATTTTTATGCAAACTTTAGAAGCTTGTTGCTCAGATGGCAACACTAGATAGTAAAGAGGCTTTGAGATTTATTTATACATATATAAAGTAGCGGAAAAACAAAATGTGAACAAAAAGTTCAGATATGTGCATGGTTAGATAAAGTGTAAGGAGCTGATCAAGAATATGAGATTTTTAAACTGGATTATATGGCAAAAAAATTCAGTTTTAGGCAATTTTCTACCTGTTATAGAAAAATGGTTATTTATTTATCATTGAGATATGGTCAGTTGTTTTTCTTTCGTTTTGTATTTCAAAATGATTTATTTCAACTGTAACGTAAAAATTCGAACATATGAAAGTCATTCACGAGGCTATTCAGGTACAATGTGATCATTATTCAAGTACCATAAGAATGAAAGGAGTCAACATTTCAGACAAGAACCTTGTCATCGAGCAGCTTTTTCGAAAATGTATCACGTTTACATCGAATTAGTGTAATAGAATGAAACTTTCCATACTAGTAGTGCACGGAATTGTAAGCATTGCTGTGAGTTGAAAATTTGAAAAACCTTGTAAAGAGATTCAAATAAGGACGCAAAGTGGCGTCACTCAATCAAACTCGACATAGCTAGCACCTGTTTCAAACGATAGGATGTGGGTGTGGGGTGTGGGGGAGAGTGTCGATGTGGGTATTTAAACATTGTGATACCCACACCCACACCCTTAAAGTAACTTACTTTCATTTACCAGTAAAGTAAAGTAACCCAACTTTATTTGACTCAGTTAAGTAAAGTAACTATACTATACTTGGTAAAGTAAACATAAAGCGCCATTCCTATTCATGAAAATTCTATCCAATCAAAAAATCAAAACAGACTTCTTCTATAACGAGTAATTTAAATTCAAAAATTATTTCAAAAAAAAATATGAGAAAATAATTAGTATATACAATTAGAATCGCTTTTCTAAAGCTAATAATTACTTGAAATTATAACAAACTATTTTTTACATTTCTTTTTTTGTTAAAAATCATCAAAAGTTAGATTGACTTGGTAGACAAGAATCCAAATGCTGGTGATTTTCGAAAAGACTAAAGAATTACTTACATCATCAGAAAATTTTAGACTTTGAAAAACTAAATTAGTTATAAAATTTTTAATGTATAGGTATGTGTATGTAAGAAAGAAGTGTCTTGTTTTTAAAAAAAGAAACAGATTGACTGATAAAACAAGTTCTTTAATTTTTGAAGATAGAATAATTACAATTATATTTATTTCTATAACAGAATATTTAATAAAATATGCGAATGAACTAATTCATCAAATTTAAAATCTTAACCTTTTTCTTATTCTTCTTACCTTACCAGTAACAATAGTTTTTTCTATTTCCGTCTTTTGGTAGCTTTAGATAAATAAAACAACGCTGTTTTTTTTTCATGCAACCGCGTGAATTTACAGTTTTTCCTCTTAGGTAACAAGCAGAATAGAAAAAAGGATCGTCGTGTTGATAGAATTCTGCGTTTCAGGCCAAAAGATCAACAAAAATATACCTAAAATGATAAAACGAAAGCTCTTCATTTATTATATTTTTCACAATAAATAATATGGAATATTCGTAGACATCTAGATACATTTTTTTCAAATAAAAGCAGAAAATAGTTATTTAAAATTATTTGTTGATAGATCTAAAGATGAGTTTTGTAAACCAATATATTCAAAGACCAAGTTCTTCTGCATCATCTGACTCCGATATAAATGTTTTAATGCTGGGTGAAACAGGTACTGGTAAGTCAACATTCATTAATGCTTTTGCTAATTATATTATTTATAATACACTTAATGACGCAATTAGAGTTGAAACGCAAGTATTTAAGGATCATTCATAAAAGAGATTCACGAGAAAGAACTCCAACAAAACTGAACAAAAGAAAGAAATAGTTAAATGTTTGTGAACGTCCAAGTACTATATTCCTTTTTCTAACACGAGTTTCGACAAAAATTCCTAGATTAATTTGTTTTATTATTGATGTTTAAATAATTTAACCCTTTCTTGCGGTATGGTCCCTATAGGGACCATTTTATAAAAATTTCGTTCTCTTAAACCATGAGACAGTTAAAAACCGATTTTATATCAACTTAAGCCCTATCGATTGTAGACTTCAAATCAACAGTCTAAATCTAGTCTTTATCATAAAAAGAATATTTTTAACGTTGCAGAATATCCAAGTAAGGGTGGATGTGGGGTGTGGGTATGGGTGTCATTTTCTTCAATGACCCATACCCACCAACACCCACACCCCACACCCCACACCCACACCCCACATCCCACGCCCGCACCCCATACCCCACCCTCAAGAATCGTGATCGTTCATCGTGCCATTTGGCTCCATTCACGCTTTTGTTGCATTATACCAAATCTCAAGCCATCGCAGGTGATCAAAAGTTCAATATTGAAGACCTAGTTGATGTGAAAGATGTCTTTTTCTTTTGGTTTACTGCTGAAGTGAAAGCCACAACAAATACAAGAGTATTCATTCGGTATGATGGCTGGGGTGACGAATGGGACGAATGGATTAATATGGACTAAGTTCGTCTCCAGCCGATCCATACACATACTCCTTCTGGTCAGAGTTCATATGGACGTGGATCGGGCGTTTTACATCTGCCTCCAGTTGAGACTCAGGTGATGGTGTTCTGCTCAGACAAAGTCTTTCGGGAGGCAATAGTAACTGAAGTCAATAGTCAAGCTGCACAAGTACTTGTGAAATTCGAAGACGAAAGGCATCTAAGCAATTGGATTCCAGCATTTCAATTTCGCTTGCCTGATGATTTGGAACCGGCAAGTGCTGAAGATATTGTGAAACAAAACTTTCATGTTGGACAATGTGTCGATGTTGTCGATACTGTCTATTGTTGCTACACTAGCATTATCCTTCAAGTAACAGATGCTGGCAACGTTAAGGTTCGTTTTGACGGTTGGTCATCCATGTTTGATGAATGGATTCCTGCAAAAATGATTGCAAATCGTATCTATCCATTGCATAAATACACACAGTCAAAAATGCGCACAATACAGTGTGACCAAGGCATTTCAAACGGGTCTGTAGCTGTGTCTTCACCGATGGGGGAGAAGGTGATTGTTATCACCAATGGAAGTCGACACTTAGCGACTGTTGAGCAAGTGGCGAACTGTGCCCAAAAAGTATTTGTGCGATTCCAAAACGGATCGCTAGAAAGTGAATGGGTGTCTGTAAGGATGATCGTATGTGTCTCCCTGAGATTGTTATGAATCCAGCCAGCCCTGCTGACATTATCACTGGAAATCTTTGTATTGGCCATGATATCAATGCACATGGTCACTGCTTTACTTGGTATACTGCTACAGTTATGGAATTGGATTCTAAAGTTGGTCGCATAAGAGTTCGATGGCACGGTTGGCCTAGCAGTTACGATGAGTGGATTCCCACTCAAACTCCAAGGATCGCCCCACTCTTTGCCTTCACATCTGCTGGTTTCAAATCGAAAAATGGCACGATTGGTCCATCAATTGCACCCAGTGTTGGAACACGCGTCATCTTGAAATCCATTGATGCTGACAGCACGTAGAACATGACGCGTGGCGAAGTTGTAGAGCGTCATGATAATACAAAAATATCTGTGAAATGTGATATTGATGGCACATTAAAAAAAGTGGACGTTGCAGTCTATGGAACGGTTATTGATGACATCCTGTTTGAACTTGTCTTTTGTAACTTATCCAGTAACACTTATGGAGGAGTCATACTTCCCGGAAAAACGAGAGTTCTTAAGGGAAACCAGTGTTTTCCATCTTTTGGGCAGAAAAGAAGAGGTATGAAGGTAAATCCAAGGCCAGAAGCTAGTTCCATTTCCAGTGTCAAAACGAGTCCTACCGCTACAGGTAGGTTAAGAAAGAGTTTACCTTACAGTTCTAAAAATAGTTTCAAGAACTCTATATGCAAAACGGCGGCAATCATTCAAAGAAATAGGAGTGTAATGCAGGTTCATATTAGTTTACAGTTTCACCCCAGGTCGTATTTCCCTGTTTATTTACATTGATCATCAGATGCGATTCAATAGGTCAGGGAGTGAGTGTGGGTGTCGGTGATGATCTTCTCTTTAAAGACACCCGAACCCACACCAACACCAAAACCGACGCCCACACACACTTACATCCACACCCACACTAGGTAATGAATCCTTGTATTCAAATAAATTTTTAGCCGCAACTGTAATCACCGTTGATCCGGTGCTACGCCAACAACTGAAGAAACACGAAGGTGTTCGAAATAGTGTCTATAAAGATACAGAGAATCATCCTACAATTGGTGTTGGGTTTAACTTAGATCGCCCCGACGCTCGCGACGCACTGCAAGCAGTCGGTGCTGACTACGATAGGATACTTGCCAATCAACAAAATCTGACATTACAGCAGATCGATAAGCTGCTAGATGCTGATATTCAGACAGCAACAAATACTGCTCGTAACTTTTATAGCGACTATGATCAACTAGATCCAGTTCGTCAGCGGGTACTGACAGATATGGCGTTTAATATGGGTGGTAGGACACTCGGTCAATTCAGAAGTTTTCACAATGCATTGCAACAGAAAAATTATGAAAGTACAGCGCAGCACATGCTCGATTCTAAGTGGGCCAAGCAAGTTGGCAATCGTGCTAAATCATTGGCTAAGCAGATGCGCACTGGACAGTAACTACTCCGCTCTTAAAACAAATGAACATGAAATTCAATGAAAACAATTTTTTGCATTAAGGTTAAATGAGATTTCTTTTTTTGTATGCAGTTCTTCTTTCCTATCGAATAAAGATTGATTTTGAAAGCGCTCTGAAACTAAACTCACCAATAAATAAACCCCCCACAGAATAGAAGCCCAGTCCCAAGGTTATAACTTTATAGACGTAATAGAAACCCACCCGTTCAAACATGGCACAAAACAGACTATTTCAAAAATTGAATTAACTAGATCATTGCTTCTCATTGTTTAATTATAGCTCAGTTTACGTACCTTATTTGCCTTGTGTTGAATATATTTTCTATCAACAAACAATTAAACATTTTTAACTATTGAAAATATGCACACACAATTATTAATAAAGTATAATTGTCTAAGAAGTATTGAATAGAAATTATGCGTGAAATACTACAG
>CAJNOP010003564.1:0-12711 GCA_905250075.1 Rotaria sp. Silwood1 | reverse complement strand
AAGCAATTCAATGATTTCCTCATTGCTTCCAAACAAAAATAGGCACAAAATTTCTGAACTCATATTCGAAAAGAGCATTAAATTCTAATTCTTGTTCACCTTTTTGCATCCTTCTAGAATACTTCTGATGTGATGAAAAATGGACAAACATTTTGTCTCAAAACTTTCGGCCCACCTGTTATATCTAATGAAGAGACAATGTGTTTCGAATTCGTCGAAAGTGAAGAAGCGCACGACGTAATCTTTCGACAAATAGAAATTCCATATTGCTCCACTACTTTCTTAAGCATTTAATCTTTCTCCGAAAAAGAAGTAATCTTTATAGAAGAAAAAGCGTCGTAAAGCCAATAAGAAATGGCTACTGCGATATAAGGATTTAATAGGCTCGTGTCACCATTCGAAATATGAATATTGTTATTCTCAATTATCAATGCACAATGTAATGATGACTTAGAATAATTTCAAAGACAAATTTTGTTTTTAATATTTATATTTGTATAATAAGCAGCGGACAGAAGTTCGCATCTTGATCAAATCAAAGTCACAATCTATAGTTAGTCACATTCATTCGTACTTTCAACTGTGTTTTCGCTGCACCTCAAGGTTTTACTGGGTGTCCCAAAATGTTTGCACACATTTTATTTTGCATATATATCAGCATAGACACTTGACAAAAACTTTGATTTTTTTTTTCAAAAGACTGAAACACATACATTTTATGCTACTTCCCATCATACTAACGTGTGGGACAGAATAAATGGCCGCGCTTAGTATTTCAGTTTTCAATTACTTAATAAGCTGTATTAAAAAAAAAACAAAATATACCACAAGATGCAATGTGAAAAGCTCTACAATTTACATAAAACTACTTATTTTATAGTTGCACTCTTTGTTTTCAAAATGGACAAAGTTTTTAGCGATCAAATTTTGATCCTGCGAACAAGACCATTTACTGCAACACGACAAATTTCTTTTCTTATTTCTTTGGTTAATGTGTGATATTGAAAGCCATAATCAATGGCCGAGTTTAAACCCATCGATACGTGTTTCAATTATATTTCCTTATTCATTCAGATATTACTTGTTAGAGACATATACCATCTACATAATAACTCATTACAACTGTGTAAGTGTTGTTAGTTAAGAAAAAGAAGTGAAATTCGAAGATCTTCGATAGCTGGTCACATAGAATTATGTCCACTTTAAAAACAAAGAGTGCAACTATAAAATAAGCAATTTTATGTAAATTGTAGAGCTTTTCACATTGCATCTTATGGTATATTTTGTTTTTTAATACAGCTTATTAAGTAATTGAAAACTGAAATACTAAGCGCAGCCATTTATTCTGTCCCACCCGTTAGTATGGTGGGAAATAGCATAAAATGTAGGTGTTTCATTTTGCGTATAGGAAATATCATTAGAACATGTTAGTAGGGATTTGTTATTACCATTTTTGCAGAGGTTTTCACGGCGCATCTTTTGAAAAAAAATCAAGATTTACGTCAAGTGTCTATGCTGAGATATATGCAAAATAAAATGTATGCAAACATTTTGGGACACTAGGTACTTCTGAAGTAAAGAACTACGCCTTTTCTCTATTGATCAAAATCCTTGACTAAAATTGGTGAGATGTAGCTGAAAATATTGCCGATAAAATAACTATTCCAGAAGCGGGCATGACCAATTCAATGAAATCGAAGAAATATTATGAGCTAATCATGTCTGACAAGAATGATATTGGCGTCAGCGACATTGTGGCTAACTTTCACAAAAAGGAAGGCGTATAGGTAGAAGTTTTTGCTAACTCTTCTTGAACATTTTAAGCGTTAGCTAGAGTCGACGTTTTTTTTTCTAAATACACATATATTCCAGGTGTAAATCGTTCCTCAAATCTTTGACAAAATGAGTGTGCGGATGGTTGACGGTGTAACAAATAATAAGAGCAGCTAGAGAAAGAAAGGTGTGGACTGTTTGAAGAAGATTTTCGTGGTACTTAATGGCCCTGACGAAGACAACAAAGTTTTTGAAAATAGAATCCTAAATCAAATTGCACCCAAAACTGAAACCGGCGGTTCGTTTCGGGCTCTGATGTAAACAACAACCGTATACGACTTCCGTTTTCTTCAAACTGCAGACAGATTCGACTTCTTCTGTTGAAGAATAGGTGTTATAAAACAGCCATCCTTAATTCACTATCGCAAACAATGATAGTCTCTATGGTTAACGTTTATAAACTCGGCAGGATCTTCCTGCTGAACCGAGAAATAGAACATTCTCCGTCTGGCTATCATGAAAAATGGTATCATTCAATACACAGCGCTCTAGACACCATTTCTCTGTCAAATTGCTCTGGATATCTTCACATTTTTTTTTATTGAGGCAATTATGTGATATATAATTACTGTAATAAAGCTAAGCCGAGGGCTTGATACTACCCTTGATTTGTGTGCGGTGCATCAATCGTCTTTCGTTTGGATCGAAGGCATCTCGGCGATGCATTGTGCAGCGATTATCCCACAGCACTAAATCACCTACTTTCCATTCGTTGAACCATGTGAACGGCCGATCTGGAGATTCTGTTCCTGATGGTCCTTTTTCGATGGATGGTGACGACAGTTGTCCAGTGATGCGGCTCCAGAGTTCATCTAGAAGGGTCTCAGAGTCCTCTAACTTCAGTCCCATGATGTAAGCATTACGGCGACGACCCAGGTACAAGTACTTCCGCTTTGTCTCAGGATGCGTGCATACAAGTGGGTGAACAGCACCTAAAGCAAATACTATGTAGTTGAAATAAGCAATAGTTCTGGATCAGCCAACAGCTGCTGAAAGCCTGCTCATTCTCTGTCACCACACTGTACCTGGCGATGTTATTGGATCATCAGTGGCAGTAACACCCTGGCGCAAATAACCTCCGCTGTTGTACGTGCCATCATGTTTGATCAGAAGACCATCGATACGCTGTTTGAGATCCTCTGGGAGGGCCTCGTAGACCGAATACATGTTAACAAACCACGTGTTGCCTCCTACTGAAGGTACTGCTAGCGCATAGAGTATGCTTGCAGTTGGTGGCTCCTGAAAATGTATTTTATGAGCGTACTGAACGAAAATTAGCATATACACATCTACGATCTGCATTGGCTTCGTTATTTCTAGCAGAAGATTGATACAAAACTGAAGCTTAGGCAAAACTTATACTAAAATATAGACATGACGAGATTTGACTATGTTCTACGCTTGTGAAAGGATCTACAGGGTCGAATTTTTTTCATATTCGCGTAGTGGTCTAAAAATTTATTGGAAAAGCTGAAGAATTTCTGAGAATGTTTCGATAAGAGCCCTAATCTGACTCAATTTTAGGGAGTTTGAAACTTACAAAGTGAGAAAGCCATAAAAACGTCTTTACTTCTGCCTGGATAAGTCTTTTCACAATGTTATAGAGTTATTGCACTGCACTTCCTTTCTATGAGTGAAACGGCAGTAGAAGTTTTTGCGGATAGAGTAGACGAAAAATCGATTCTATTAGTATCCCCCTCTATATAATCGTGTATCCCGATGATCGGAGCTTCAGTATTATGTATTCTGAATAGAGCTCATCTTCTGCATCAAGTCATATTTATTTTAAGAGTGCTCAATGTTTCTTCTGTGAATGATACTGTTGGATGCACAAAAAATGCATGGCACGCATATTAGAATAGGTCCAGTAGCGCAACATGCTATCGCATGTACCACAAATACTCTGTATCCACCAGCGAACAGATTAGAATTCAAAGATAATGTAGCTAGATTGTCTTATCATGCCTCTCATCAGCAAAAGTTAAGTAGCCTTGTTTTTTATTAATTACATGCAAATTGATACAGAAATGATTGCTCTATCGTGCAAATCAAATTCAGCCAACTGCGACGTTGGCAAGCGGAGCTACATATAAAATATTGAGAGTGAATTTTTTCCTGGCAGAATTAGGGGTGGTTGTTCTCCAGCAGATCAGATCTTATAAAGTGGTTCAATAATAGTTGCTACGCACCTCTAGATAAGACATGTCTGTGTGCCAGACCAACTCGCTTGCTCCGAGACTTCCAATTGGTATGCCATTTTCTATCACATTGGAAACAATGTATATCTCTGGTTTATCGTGCACAAATCGTCGTCCAGTCTCCTACAATAGATGCGATACAATTAAGCAACTTGTGAAGTGTTGTCACTTATATTACAAAAACGGAATCTCCCTGTAGCACCCAGCAGCAGCAGCAAAATTTTTCGAAGAAACTCGGAATAATAGTTGGCGAAACATGCAGAACGCTCTCGACCAATAAAAACTGAACAATTCCGAAAAGAGAGAGAGAGAGCACTGTGCAATCTGACTAACCGTAACAGTCTGCTTACTGATGCATAAAATCGCGTGGATTCGTGGGTTTCATTCCTAATCTTCACAAACAAACCCCCTATGCTACCGCCAGTTAGAAATGTGTCTATTCATTTCATCAACATATATCTTGTTTTTTCTCGAACTTTTACCTCGATTCCGAGAAAAATGTGTAATAGTGCAAAAACAAAGTCGTCTATAGGGCTTTTATGCAATTCTCCCGATCAAGAGAAGTGAGCCCGACATTCTGGCTTCACCTGTAAGGCTCGGTTATCCTTAGCGACCAAACTATACTAGGTGTCCTATGATTGAAGGCATCTCAGTTGCTTTTTTTAAAAGTAAAGTATACGACATATCACTTTCAGCTCATCTATCTTCGACTTCTAGAGTGCAACCGAGTGTCCGTCTAGCTGATTCAGAACTGGCGTTTTTGTTTCTTATGAATGAGGTCTTTAGAGGGTCACTCCCATTAGAAGGCCATGTTAACTAATTAATTAATTATAAAAATACTTCATTTTTCGTAATTATTAATTAATTATAATTAATTCTTATAATTTTTTAAAATTTTTATTTAATAATTGGTTAAAAGTTGACCTCAATAGAAGGCTACTTAAAAGGTAACTATGTGTGAAAACATTATATAAGGCCATGGTATTTTATTCTATGGAAGTCCCATTTTTTCAGAAAGGAACCAGCGAATCTGTTGATGAGCATTACTTGTAGTATTTATATAAAAAAAAAAAGCTTAGAGGGATCGAATGTTTCCATTTGAAAAGAATGCAGTTAGCGAGGAAAAGTGTGTGAGGTTAGGAATTACTTAGTACCTGCACAGGAGCCCAATCCAATTCACCAAAATTCTGGCTGAATGCGATCAGATCGTCATCTGTGAGATGTTGTTCTCGAAAAAGAAGCACAGAGTATTGCAACCAGGCCTCGTACACTTGTGAAAACATGCACGCGTCCATCTTACGTGACAAATCAACACCCCGGATCTCAGCGCCCAGTCCGCCAGAGGTCGGCACGACTGTAATAGCCATGCTTGCACAGTGTGACACTGGTAAATCTATCATCAGAAGTCTTTATATTCTTTACGGATCTTAGTCGACTGCTTGTATTCACTTTCACCAGTAGTTCGAATGAAGTATGTCTGTAAAGTAATATACTTTATTTATGGCTATTATAACAGTACTCTCTTGCATACGTTCTTATCTATAAACTGCAGAAGGTTGAAGAAAGCAAGAGAAGAAGATCTAAAGGCCGACTGCCCTTTGCTTTTTATTTTCAAAGATAGTATGTGGTGTCGAACTCATTTTTTTATTTCTTTTCTACCAAAGCTAGATATAATGAGAACAAGCTACCGTCTTCTGTGTACCGTCATAGTCATGATCATGACTGCTCTTCATTTCAACAGAAACACATTATAAACAAGACAACAACATTTTAAAAATAGTAGATGGAGACGGTTGTAGTCGAAAAATTGTGACGACGTGAGACAATGTGTGCGTTTCTCTTTGCGCTGCTCCTTGATATGTGTACGACACAAATTATTAGAACCTTCAAGTAGATGGGTCAGTACTGGCGGAGAGAATAAAAATGTATTTCACTCATATAGAAAAGTAGTCGTGTCATTAAGGGATGTGGGTGTAGATGTAGACCTTTCGTTTTTCCACAGCCATCCACACCCACATTACCTTGCTTCTGATATTTTTCGTTTGAATAAAATATTCACTCGGTATTAAGAATAAAATTATTTTTATTTTTATAATATAGAAAGGAAGTACTCTTATGCCGAGTCATCCTACAGGACATTTGCGAATAAACCAAAGACGAATAAACCACTTAAAAGTTCAGATTTCGAGATGTTTTTTTTCTTTCGCTTGATTTCGGATATTAAAAAAGAAAGGAAGTAAAGGAACAATGTTTGCGAGTTATTCTTGTAACGAATGGCGACGATTATATTATTCGTGAAAAAAGAAACTGATTTTATTTCTTTTTGCTTGGAAATAACAAGAGGAACTAATTTAACAGTTGAATGAATGAAGTCATTAAAAATGTTTTTTTTTAACATTTACCAAGACAGAGTGTAAGACTTGTGAAGGCCGTAAAAATACGACTCAAAAAGTATTCATCATTCAAAGTTGTATTCTCCTAAAATAGGATTGTGTTGATTATTAAACATATTTGTAAACGAGGAGAGAAAAAGAACTATCGATCAAGGTAAGGTAAATAATTCCAAACTTTTCTTTCTGCTACAATTCTTATAAGTTACTTGCTTTGGTGCTCCTTCACAACTAATAGAATACAATGTTCAGTGTTATTTGTTGTCTCCTACTGCTACTGTTCTCAATCAGAAATGTTTACACTGAAAATCCCTTTTTGTCTGGTCTGTTAATGGCTCGATCTGCTCTTTGCCCTATTATTGGTTTCAACGGTTCATTCTGTCCAGGTGAACAATGGGAAGTTGAGATAAATGATACTTTAGCTAATTCTTCTGTGACACTAGAGACTGAACTACAACGTCAACGTCGTGAGTCACCTAATGTTGTGTTACGTTTACCTCAAGTCGTCGGTATGGCAATTGATATTAGTACAGGTGACATTCTTTTACCAGCACTAGAGCTGACTGACAACGGAAGTAAACAGTGGACAGATGTTGAATCCGGTCAAATATTCTATATACCAAATGAAGTTGAAATAACCAAGGCATCAGATAACGATAATGGTGTTAGTGTTCGTATATTCAACACAGAAAATGAATTGGTCGATACTTGGCTACGTGGTTATGAAGAAGGCGGGTGGAGTGGTGGTCAATTTGCAAGAACAAAAAATATTTCTCATGTTTTTGATCTCTATTTTAAAGACAATCAAGCTACATCAATCTCACAGAATTTAAAAGTAGTATATACAGTCGCAGTACCAGATACAAAACTAAAATTGAATCGATATGCACAGCAAGCTATTAATCAACTAACTTCTCGATACGATGAAACGCTTTATAACAGTTTTCTCGATGTCTGGGGCACACATATTACAGTTTCAAATAAAGTCGGTGGTATGACTGAACAACAAGTTCAGTTTAAAAAATGTTTATTGGATGCAACCGATTTTACAGATAGTATGTCACTTTCATCATTGGAAATGAATTTAAAACAGGACTTAGTGGCTGAGCGGCCGTGTATTCAACATTACTATTGGCAACGTCGTAGAAAACTAGTCGATCATCGCATTGGCGGTGATGTTCTCATGATTAATGATGCAGTCAAATGGGAGCAAACAATCGTATTTGCACCAGCGTTACTTTCAATTGTGAAATATATTCCATGGTATAATTTAATTCAAAATGGTACAATTAAAAATAATTTAGAACGTGCTATAAAAACACGTGTACAACAGATGACATTAGCACGTCAACAAGAAGCTGAACAAATACGAGTGACTCGTGCCAACATGCAATTAGAAGCAAAAGTTATTTATGGTTATTTTATAAATGGCATAATGAATTATATCGTAAACGATGACACGATTATATTAAATGGTAGTGATCAATGTCGAGCTGGTATTGTCTCAGATAGTGATTTACTTAAAATGTGTAATGTAGGTTCACATAAATTGGGTGCATGTTCCATAGCAGTAGTTCACAGGTAAACAAGGTGACTTAGTACTCTGTTTATCCCATGTTACTAGAGTATTTATATATTTCAGAGATGGTAAAAATGTAGTTGAAATAACGTCCGAGGTACCACTGGCGTACGAACGAAATCATACTACAGGCAGTTTTCGTATTGTTGCACGTCGTCAGATTGGGTATATATTGAATAATATTATTGGAGACCAGAATGGAATTCAGTTTGAAAGTAAGCTACTCAAGATTTCTTAATCATAAAAGAGTAGTCAAAAAAACTGTAGTTTTTTTGTCCACAGATCTCCTAGAAGGATAACTTCTACTCAGGTCCCGCGAAAGTGGGGGGAGGGTGTAGGGGGTGTACCCCCCCCCCCCCCCAATAATTAAAAATTATTCATCCATAGCCAAAAAATTGATGAATTTTTCTTGAATTTTTTGCTAGAAAATTCCGAAGAGAAGTTGAAATTTTTCGCTTCGTGATAACGTGACTACGCGAGCGTACTCGGCCTAAAAATATCTGCGATTTTTCTGCTTTTAGAGCAATCTTACTCCGATCTTATTTTTGAAGAGCTTCATTTTCCGAGAGTCGTCACTAGCGTGACCGTCTTTGGCGACGAAAGCGCTAACGAGGGAACATCCCTAGGTGAACCTCCGCTTTCGACGTGATATTTTGCCCATATGTAGGCCTTAGTGAGACTAGAAAAACGTCCAAAGGGTTTGGATTTCTATGGCTTCCTTGTTGAGAGATGAAGTTCACATCTCTAACAGTGCTTTAATTTATGTTGGAATACAATGTAATGTCGATTTTTTCACAACGATATGAAATATAGACTTACAGTTTTTTTTGCGTGAACTGTATTTCATAGTGGCCATATGTGACACACTTTTTTAGCTCTAGCAAAGATTTTGAAGGTCAACTCTATTTTTTTCATAAGTTCCTGCATGTGCAATACAGTCTTATTGAGTATATGCTGAAATCCTTATGTATCATGAACAAATGTGAATACTAACATAAAGTGAAAGTAAGGAATGTAACCAGAACAACTGAACTTTGACAATATGATGAATTAGTCCATGTGATAGGCAAGGAAAATATGTTCAAAACATAACTCTTTGCGACATTAACTACACTTGATAAAAGTTAAGTTGTCGCAATTTTTCTCTTTGCAGACCGACTTTTCCAGACTAAAGCAAATATCTTTGACTGCAAAAAAAACTAGTCAGGATGAGCCATTAAATAGCCGCTCGCGTACCAAGCATAAAGAATCAGTATGAGAGAATAAAGTCAATACTGTCCCTTATTAAATTAAGCGCATGATCATACATGACTCGTCTAAAGACACTAGGCTTCATTTTGGAAGCCCTCTTTCATGCAAGCTAGTGTCAGACAAGCAAGCTTGATATGTGTGGTTAGGAGTCCTTGTCAGAGCTAAAAAAGTATGTCACATATGGCCACTATAAAATGCAGTTCACGCAAAAAAAATTGTAAGTCTATATTTCATAACGTTGTGAAAAAAATTGACATTGCATCGTATTCCAATATAAATCATAGCACTGTTAGAGAAGATATCAACTTCACATCTCAACAAGAAAGCCATAGAAACCCAAACCCTTTAGAAGTTTTTCTAGTCTCACTAAGGCCTACATATGGGCAAAATATCACGTCAAAAGCGGAGCTTCCCTGGGAGTGTTCCCTCATAAGAGCTCTGGCAACACTTTTTCCTTTTGAGCAACATAAGGAACAAAATGAGTTTTTCATGAATCTGAAAAAAGTCTTCGGTTTCCGAAAAATAACAATTGTTTAATCGCAGTCTACTTAGACAAACTTCTTATTTTGCTCAATTTTTCCTTTGAAACAGCTTGATATAGAACAATTTTCGCCATAGTAGTCGCTTGCCATAACGACGCCGCTATGGCTGAATGGTTAAGTTGTTTGACACATATCCACAAGATACTGTGTTCGAACCTCGGCTCCATCAGTCATAGAATGACCTTGGACAAGTCACTAACGGCTGTTTTGTCTCGGACCACCCATCCGATAACAAATTGACTACGTTGTTGACATACACTAAATGGTCCTTGTGACTAGTATGTGGTTAGTCAGTATGTATGGGGAGCTTAAGAAATTAAGCGAGAAGAACTCTGAGTCAGGCTGGCCTTCTGTCCAGAGCTACATTTAGTAATAGATGTAGGAAAAATATCGGGCTTCTCGAAACTGTCCTCGGACAGCACCCTATACCGCAAGGTAGCCGAAAGGCGGGGTATTCTTCTTCTTCTGCCATAACGACAGTATTGAGAAATTTTCTCACATTAGACTCGAATTCTCTTCTTTAAAATTTGCCGCAAAAAAGTCGAATTTTTTAAGAAGATTGCAAAAAGTTGTCGCTTCGCGAAAAATTATTACATTTTAGGTCAATACAAAAAGATTAAGATTAGATCTGAGGTGAAAAAAATTGTGTTCCTCGATCTTGATTGCCTTGGAGCCCCCACACCCCCCAATCCTGGGGCCCTCGTGCGGGGCCTGCTTCTACTTTATCTATATTTTAATAGATTATGACGTTGAAGGTGATTGGGTACATAGTGGTTGTTCAATTATTGATAACCGGTGTATTACACAATCAACCGCATTGAAAACGGTAGCTGACATAAAGAAAGTTTATCTATGTTCAGGTTGTACAATGCAATGTAATGGACAAACAAGTTGTAATTGTATATGTCCAATCTATGAAAGAGATCCGCAAACTGATCCATTTCGACCATATTGTAATAAGTATACAGAAAAAAAATAGAAACGTACATTTTTCTTACGAATATTGTATTTTGTATGTACTTATGAATAGTTTTTTCTTTTCAATCGAATACAAACACGATCTATTCAAAAACACTTTGGACAGTATATATATATATATAATTGGATGTATAATTATATGTAATCGAAAGTCTATTTAGAAAAGCTGAACACGTTTTAGAGATTCTATTAGATATGCTACGATCTGAACCGTCCGAGTTCCCATGGAGTAAAATATTGAAGGAAACGGACTGCGTAACGCGTTTCCGAGGTTGTAGCATGCGTTTCGCAACGTTTTTTGCAATATAGGACGCGTTTCGCAGCATTCTTACTTACATAAAATGCGTTTTGCCACCATCGTTTTTTGAAACGATCCGAAACGCTTTTTTCAAGATTGCGTTTCGAGGCGTTTCCGAATTCAAATGCTGTCGAACGCATTTTGGTAGAGAGGCGACGCGTTTCACAGGTACAGATTGAGGGAAAGGTGGAACGCGTTCCTTTTTCAAATGTATGTTGGATTGTTTTTGCTTGGAATGATGCAAAATATATCTGTTCTGCATACAGAATCTTGCAGAAATTCACCAACACAAAGCATATGAGTTAACCAAAGTAAATTCTTTAAAATTACTTTGGAAATGATATGAAATAGCACTTAAAGTTTTGCTACTTGCACTATTTTTACGTGAAAATCATGACCAAGGATTTTATGAAGGCAAGACTAAAATCAAAGTCTTCTAAATTTTTAGGCTGCTAGGCTGTTATCTAGACTTATTTCGAAGTTAGACTAATGTAAAACATCAAAGTGTAGCAAAAATATATTCTGCTTACTTAAAAACTCATTTCACCACATTTTTATTGAAAGAAAACATGTTTCGTAAGGTTTACTTAAGAATCATTTTAAATATTGAGCATTTCGAAAAGATTTAGTAAAGACTGATACTAATATAATTAGTATAGTAACTCTCTTTGGTTATTTGTGAACAAAAGAATTATCGCGTTATCTATAATTTGAATAAATATAGTTTTTGTTCATACTCGAACTAATTGATAATAGCTAATGATACTGTGTACAATACTAGTAAACATTATTTTAGTTTGTACATTGTTGAAGTAAGAGTGACTTTTTAATAAAAGAGATTCGATTTACAAAAGAAAACTCCTTTCATTTATTGATGTATTGGATAAAACGATGACGGATTTACATTTACAAAAATATATTAATCAAGAAAATAAATAAAAGATTAAATTTTAAATTTTTTAAAATTTATATATAAGAAATTTAATTTTTTATATATAAAATACAGTGTAAGTCGATTAAATTCGTTTCTATTGTGTATCTAAATTTAAATCTGAAAGAGTTTAAATAAAAAATGTATCAAGAAAAGACCACACTCGTAATTGGACATAGGCACCAAAGAAATGATAATTTTTAATTCGGTGGAACGGAAACTGAAAATCTAATTTAGTAAGTTTATGCGGGACTCTAAATGACAGTAGAATAAACACTTATATCATTAGATTATTTTAGTTGAACGGTTTGTGTACATGTCTTATACTCCTATGTTCTCGTGTTCGAATCCGTGCCTTGACTGCATCAAAATTCATGTAAGTTATAGTTCTAAAGGCCTATGAAAAATGTAAGCGAATACATAAATTGTACCTGCAATTCAAGATCTATGAAGTCATTGACGATTTTCAATTTTTTTTTCCATTGAGAATTTACGACACCACAGTTTGAGAAACGCTGCGAAATTTTTCACAAAAACAATCGTTACACAGCGTTTGTTTTAGCAGATGTGAAACGCGTCAAACCGGTCAGCATTAACGCGTTTCGCAGCTATGGAAAAATGCGTTTTCAGAACGCGTTTTTTTCGCAGAAATTTACACCATGGGCAACAGCGGTCGATGAAAATGGGACTCGTGATTTTACTCATAGGTCT
>CAJNOP010003563.1:0-12714 GCA_905250075.1 Rotaria sp. Silwood1 | reverse complement strand
AGGTTTTGTATTTTCTCACGAAAACCTTTTTTTGCTGTACAGAACTTTAAAAAAGGTTTCGTGAGAGATGGTTCTGCTAGTGAATACTCCATAGAACCTCCAAAAGGTTCTGTCGAATTTTTTATCCTTTTTTTGAGTCTTTGGACACATTTAGATGCTTTTAGAAATCTACAGAACCTTTTGGGAAGGTTCTGCAAAACTCCTTTTTTTAGAGAGCACAGACCGTGACAGACACTCATGTGACCTATCACAGACCGTGACAGACAGGTTCTGGACCCATCATAGACGGTGACAGACAGAATTGCGACCCATCACAGACCGTGACAGAGCAACTGTAATTCTAAAGCATCAGATAAATGGTTAGCTACAAATGTATCGCAAAGAACTGGAACAAAACGATTTCCATATAACTAGTAACAATAGATCAATCGTGCTTCACATTTTTAATCCCGTAAGAGATTGCGCTAACAGCTTTTTTAAAATAAAATATTAAGTGATACAAAAATACCATGGAAACAGACTTTTGCTGTCCGAGCGAGATTAGAACTTGAGGGAGTGGTTGGATGTCGATATTTATTTCGCCATATTAGCATGCACACCTGCACCCAATAACAACAGTATCCACACACTCCCCTTACCCGTACAATCCCACTTGATACCTACACTCATGTATAGTCGTTGATTGCGTGTAAATCTAGAAAATGGCTGATAAACATGAACTCTACCGGCGAGGGAGCGTATGCAAGTGTAAAATCGCTTTTGAATCAGGAGTATGTTCTTCATGTAGGTCTTAGTGAGCTATGAATACCCTGAAAAAAGTTCGGGCTATTGATTTATTGCTACCAAGATATTGTATTTTTGCGACGTTTTTTATTAGAATGCCGTGGTTCCCCTCAAGACCCCCAAAAAACTAAGTTTCGAATTTCGATTTGAAACTTTGCGCAGAGATAGATCATAATGAGAAGAGTTTATTGTAAAAGTTTCCGATCATTTTATTCTTGCTATCCTAAGACAGGACTACGGTAACAGCACGTTTTTATTTCCCAATATACACCGATATATTCTTTCGTTCTTGTATCATAATAGAAGGAATCAAAAAATCTGAAGCTTTCACAATAAACTATTCTCGTTATAGTCTACCACTGTGCAAAGTTTCAGGTCGAAATTCAAAACTTAGGTTTTCTGAGAGTCCTGATGGGGACCACCGCATTGTGATAAAAAGAATACCGTAAAAATGTAATATCTCGGCAGCAATAAACCAACAGCCCGAACTTTTTTCAGGGTATTCATAGCTCACTAAGACCTACATGATGCACCCACTTCTGACTCAAAAGCGATTTTACACTTGCATATGTTCCCTCGTGGGCGTCATGGGAACATATGATTGTAAACCGCTAGTAGAGTAAGGCGCAAGCAAAGCGGATTTCGATGTAGGTATGTCTTTCTTTTACTGCCTCAACTCACATCCACACATCCGCACCCACAGCCAAACGTTAGATGAAATGAACCTAGTCTCTATTATGATTCGTAATATTCCGTTTTGTGTATTAGCATACCAACTATGCTATACATCTTTTCTTCATACCACTTATTCGATTGACTTTCAGATACTCTTTGTGTCACTGATATTGAGACTTCTATATATATTCGATATGGCCAAAGACGCTGAAGGTCACCGAATTAGCGAACGTATTCAACGTTTGACTGATACTGTCGAAAAACCATCGGATTTTCTTATGCCTATTAGTGGTTATGAAAACATGCCTCTCGTTTCCCTAGAAGAAGCAGTCAAGCCACTGGTTGATATATTACCAGAAATTGAAACTTACGCATCTATTGCAAAGCAACGAAGCAATAAATCAGATGAAAATTTGACACAAGACGAACGGGCAGCAATTATGCTTTATTCAATGGGATGGAATCCTCTGAATGAGTGTCTCTATTACGTGTTGAATCAAAAATTGCGCTCCGAAAATCGAGGAGAATTGAAACCGTGGTTTTCGTATCTTCGAATTTTTGTCGGGGCATTGTTTCGTCTTCCAGCTGAGCCCCGATGTACGGTGTATCGCGGGGTCAAGTTACACTTAGCATCGGAGTTTAAAACGGGGGAAACGGTTATATGGTGGGGCTTTACTTCATGTACAACATCACTCGAAGTACTGCGATCGGAGGAATTATTAGGCAAAGCTGTTCCGAGAACAATGTTTATGATTGATTGCTTTACAGCCAGAAACATTAGCAAATATTCTTTTTATCCTGCTGAAGACGAAAAGCTTCTTCTCGCAGCGAGTCATTTCAAAGTGAAAGGTATCCTTGATCAAGGTCATGGTCTTCACATGATTCAACTAGAAGAAGCAGAACCTCCTGTGAAACTTCTGTTCCCGGTGCGACTTAGTGAAAACAACAACGACGTCCTAATGAAAAGTTCATCAAAATCCGGTATGTACTTAAGTAGGAACACGTCTAACAAAGGCACATGAAGTTCTTTCCTCAACGATGAGGATCACACTTGACTTTCTCCAAATCGTTGATGGCGATATCTGAGAAGTATCATGAAACTATTCCGTTTCCTTCAGGTCAATATATGATCTTAAATTTTCATAGAAAGCTCAGCGCATCATGTAAAATTGTACATTGAAAATTGGCTCTTGTTTCCACATCTTATTTTGGACAAAATAACACGAACTATGGCAAAAACTCCTATAGGAGTATAATGGTCGAATTTCTTACTTCTTTAACAGTTCAGATAAATTTATCAGCACTGTAGAGTACTGTCCACATTCTGGAATGAAGTATTCTTCGCAAAAAAATGAACCAGTAAGGAACCAGTTATCTACTATTATCCATCGAGGTATAGTAAATAGCATCGTATTCAACGAATAGATAAAGTATTTGTCGAGACGCGATCGCATACCATTATCAACTTGAGGGTGTCAGGAAGCTTTCACAAACTCTCAAAAAGTCCAAAGTTTTGATCTCAGCATCCCTACATAGCTTTGACCATCATTTCAATGATTTTCTTCAAACAGAGAGCGTACTAAGATATTTCAATCTTCTTTCTCCAATGTTAAACTGTGCGATTACGTTTCCTGATTAGGTTTCATTCCATTCTTTGACCACAAAGCAAGCATTGAAATTTCGTCATGAAATTAAAAGTAATGATAAACTAGTTGAGCGAAGATCTTGATACCGGCAGAGCATCCGCTCGAAGTTTTCAAGCTAAAGTTTTATTCGAACACTTAGAGTCACTCTGGACATCATTCTTGAGAATTTCAATACCTCGGTTACCACTAAATCAGAGGATGAACCGGTCTGACGTTAGTCGTTCTGTACCACCGCAAAAATCAGTCTTAAAAACGGTTCACATTTTCGAGAACACTTCAAAAGAATTTTAAGAAGTTGGATATAACTGCATTGCAATATGGAGATCAAAAAGTGATCGTTCAAAGTGGTGTCTTCTAACGGTGTTCTGATGAACACAATCTTCCACCATCAGAAAGAAATCAGTTCACTTAGTGAAAAATCTATAGAAATGTTCACATCTATTTTCTGCCGAACTCTTGGTACCTTTCATATGTACCAACTGCTCCAAAAATCGGTTAACCCGAAAAACATTGAATACTAGCGGCAATCCGTGCATACTGCACGGCCGGTTTCTCGTTTAACGTATGACTTCAAATGTTTCACTTGTCATCCGATAACAGACATAGAGATACGCGATATCATGTATATAGATCAAAACCTCACGGCCTCATGCTCTTAAACCCATGGGCGACTCTTTCCCTCCATCTCTTTCTTCAGCAAGGCTTTCCCTACTATTATAAGAACAAAACATGGTGTTGTTCGGGCCATTTAAAGGAGAACTCGAATAATCACTATGCGACCCGTACAAAACGATGTTTTCTCCTAATGATACTAGAGGAAACTGTGCCAAAAATAGAGATGTGGGAAAAGTCTTTCCCCACAGGTGTATATCACACGGATGGTTTTAGCCTATGTAGCCCAATGTCCCTATAGACTTATATTCCTTACACCTCTTATCGCCTAATCGCTTTATTCTCTTACACCCTTCACGTCCTATGAGTACTCTATAGGATCGCCCTTGGGGATACATGGATGCTCTCATATAATAGCCCTTGAGGGCCTATGGGTAACTCCATATAATAGTCCTTAAGGGTCTAAAGGTGCCTCGATAGGATAGCCCGTGAAGAAATATAGGTACCGTTATATAACAGCCCATGAAGACCTCTAGGTACCTTCGTGGGGTAGACCACGAAGACCTGTGGGTACCGGAGACCGAAACGAGTCAAAAAAATTCAACTCGACTCGACTCGACTGAACCATTCAATCGACTCGGCTCGACTCGACATGCATCTAAAAAAACATTTGACTCGACTCGACTCGACTCGAGCCGAGTCGAGTCGAGCCGTCGAGTATCGATTCAAAATCGAATGTTTAGAAGTACATTCTTAATATCAAGAATGAGAAGAAATTTAGACACACATTTCACTTGTATCATAGTGTTGAAACATCCATGTCGGACCACACGAAAAGGAAACCGTCAGCTTCAGGAAATTGCGACAATTTCTTGAAAGCAGTATTTGAGACTTGGAGATCTCAGATTTTTTTTCTGTGTCTTCCCATTAAAATCCTGTCTTTGTCGCTCAAAGATGGTCGAAAGTCATCGAAAAAGTCCTTCGCTCTCGCCACTTGATGTACTAGTTCGATTTTCTATCGATTTTCGGAGGTTCTCTGTCAGAAACAGAAATTTTCTACAAGTTTTCTACTCGGTTTCAGAGCTTGGAATTATCGTCTCGAATAATTCTGAATCATTTTCTTGCGCGATTTCGGCAATACTGCAGGCCGATTTCTTCTCCCCATGAATGTTCCAAGACTATTCGAAACAGTCCTATTGGATGGAATGGTTAACATATTTCATCGATTTCAATATTCTAAATATGATCAAATATTTGATCATATAAACATCAATTCTTTTTGGATCATCTTTTTGCGATAGATAATGAAATAATGCAATACACTACTAAATCTGTTGCAGGTCGCATGCCGATCACTTACATAGGCTGACGATCAATCAAGTCATTGCATTCTAATTAATCTTTGAACAGTCAATAATGCATTGAATACAATGAAAGCTAGTGTATATCATTCATTGTAGTTTATTTAGCGTCGTCAGTTCATCGCTGTCTATTCATTTTAATGCTTTGTTCAACCTATTCATTGAAATGAATTGACATTGTCTCATCTCGGTTCGTCTAACGATGACTAATACTGAGAAACAAATGATAGAATTATGAAGAAATTTTCAAAAAGTCGAATCGTTGGGGTCAAATTCGACTCGACTCGACTCGACACATTTCTCAAACTTCGCACTCGGGCTCGCCTCGACTTGGCGTGAACCGAGTCGAGTCCAGAGCTGTCGGCCTGGCCTGCTGCCTGACAGACGCCTGGCAGACCCTCAGGCCGTCCACCAGGCCAGGCCGAATTCTGAAATTTTAGCCTGGCCTGATCCGTCCAAATAATATTCGGCCTGGCCTGCAGGCCAGGCCAGGCTGGAGTTGTTGACCTGCAGGCTAGACCAGATCAAAATGATCAGCTTGTCCATGTAAAAATTTTAAGAAAATTTAACGATTTAACGAAAAGAAGGCATAACATTTTTCACTGTTAATATGTGCTAAACGTTCTTTTTAACAAATCTCATTTGTTAATTCAAGCTAAACTGTTTCTGTCGAGATAGAATGTGTGGAATTTCGTTAAAAGCCAATTTTTAACGTGTTTTCAGATATATAACCGTAATATCTTTTCTCGTTAAATCACAGAATACTTATTCACTTTTACTTGAGTAGTTCCTAAATGTTGAAGATCAAATATTGATGCATGGTCTTATTATCCGAAACTGATTTAACAAATTCATGCGATTCTAGCGGTCAAAACTTGTACTGAACATTAATTTAATGTTATAGGATCTGTATTCACTCACAGAAGGGCTTGTTTAGATTCAGAACAAATGGATAATAAATTTTGTGATCGTGTATTCATAAAATTTGATTCTTAAATAAAAATCTCGTTGCCTCCCATCATAAGTAACACTCATTGACGATATTTTTGTTCTGTATTTTCTTTAACTATTCATTCTACGCTTTGTCATATGTTGTTTAGTTATCATGGATATATTTTTTCGAATAATGCAGAACAGATTTGCTACAATCGAAGGCATTTTGTTAATTGAAGCCTTTTTCGGACGATGTGTGGGTGTCAAAAAGACCTAGACAGATTAACATCCACTCACACGCTATAGAAATATTCTTTCTTCAAAATGGCCGACTCCAACAGGTCTTAGTATGTTGAAAAAGAGACCTATAAGCTAAACAAAAATCTGTTGACTCACCATTGAAAGCATTGTTTAGGCTTTTCAACAAGTTCCTCACTACACTTAAATAAAAATCAGAATAAGATATGCAAATTCATATTCGAAGTTTGCAGGCAATATGAATTAGACCAGGCCAGGCCGCAAAAAAGTGGTCTGCCGGCAGCTCTGATTAGTACAGAGTTATTGAATTTAATGGATTTCAAAAATCAGAAACATCAATCGGCCTGGTTTGACCTGCAGGTCAGGCCGCAGGCCACTCTTTGGTTTTTGGCCTGGCCTGTACGCTAGGTCAGGCCAGGCCAGGCCGGAAAAAAGTGGCCTGTTGGCATCTCTGGTCGAGTCGAGTCGATTTGTCGAGTACTCGACTCGTTTTCGGTCTCTGGTGGGTACTTATACACTCTAAAAAAAAAGGAGCTTTGTAGAACCCCCAAAAAGGTTCTGTAGATTTCTAAAAGCATCTAAATGTGTCCAAAGTCTCAAGAAAAGGGTAAAAAATTCGACAGAACCTTTTGGAGGTTCTGTGGAATACCCACTAGCAGAACCATCTCTTACGAAACCTTTTTTAGGTTCTGTACAGCAAAAAAAGGTTTCGCGAGCAAATACAAAACCTTGAGGGTTCAGTACAAAACCATTAACCTTTGGTACGAAACCCTAATGGTTTCGTACTGAACCCTCAAGTTTCGTATTTTCTCACGAAAACCTTTGTTTGCTGTACAGAACCTAAAAAAGGTTTCGTAAGAGATGGTTCTGCTAGTGAATACTCCATAGAACCTCCAAAAGGTTCTGTCGAATTTTTTATCCTTTTTTTGAGACTTTGGACACATTTGGATGCTTTTAGAAATCTACAGAACCTTTTCGGGAGGTTCTGCAAAACACCTTTTTTTTAGAGAGTATATAATAGCCCTTGAGGACCTATAGGTACCTCCACATAATAGTGCATGAGGACCTTTGGGTATCTCCATAGGATAGCTCTTGAGGACTTGTGAGTATCTCTACACAATAGTCCTTGAGGAACTCTGGGTACACCCCTATAATAGCCCATGAAGACCTATGAGTACCCTCATAGGATAGCCCATGAGGACCTATGGATACCTTCATGTAATCCCTACCAGTCTTCCCCTTATAGCGTTGTCTGACCTTTGACCTTCAACCTTTGACCCGGCGCAGAGAAACACACAGACACACAGGCACTGAAATTATATATATAGTTTTCCATGCTACTGCAATCTATCAGGTTATTGTTTTCTGAGAAATAGAACTTCCTATTCATCCGAATCTCAGTGATAGTCAGTGCTTCGAGGGGTAATGATTGACTTCAATGTGCAAGATGAACCTCATTAAATTATATGAAAGATGATAGATAATGTTTTGGGGCCAATAACCAGTACAATAAATTCCATTCCTCTTGTTCCACAGATGGTGACTGATAGATGAATTGGGATTGCAGAGAACGACCACATTTTCTAGAGTTTTTAGCTCATTTGCCATTGTGTTCGCCAATTTCAATTGACTTTCGATTAATTGCGCATTCGCCTGCGAGAACAGTGTAAATGACATGCATTAGCTTTTATATGCTTATTGAAGCGGTTCCATTGAACTTCACACTTCAGTTCAGTAGCGATTAGACTGAAAATATTGGAAATAGGTTAACAATTATTGTCTGTCCATACCATCATCGAAATATGCTTAAAGTTTCATCATCAACTTTCTTTTTGTAGCATATAAAAAGAAACGATTCTTATTTCTTGGTCCCACTGGCGTTGGAAAATCCACATTAATCAACGTTTTCTATAATGGTAATGCGCAAAAGGAATCATTGACCAAACCTGCCGAAGCTCGCCCAACAACGAAAGGGGTTACAGATAAATTGAATACTTACTTTGACAAAAATGGAAATACATATACAGACACCATCGGCTTCGGGGATGTCAAACTTACACAAGAACAATGGGTTGACCTGATTACAGAACTTATTAATAACACTCGGATCGGATATAATAGGATATATTTGTGCTTGGAATATGGACGATTTGCGGAAGATATTCGGAAATATTTAAAGTTAACTAGTGCTATTTTTGGCGAAACGGGTCTAAAGTGGTGCACGATTATTTTTACACACTGTAACCAGAGAAACATGAACATCGAAAAATTTCGAGATACAAATGTGGATGATACAGAAGTGATTAAACTCATCGATCAGGCGTATGGTGTCATATTTGGTTCTCTTGAAACAAATGATGATGAAGAACTGGAGACTGTATTTGAAAAATCACGAACGCGTTTTATGGATGAGATCCAACATGATGCAGCTAATTCGAATCACTGTTACTACATTCCTGAAACCCAAATAAGTGATCCTAACGGTTGGTTAGAATCAATATGTGGAACTATAGAGCAGTGGTTTAACGTAAAAATATCAAGTGAAAAGTTACTGGAAAGTGTAACGTGGTTACCAAAAAAACATATTGTTCATGTTCAGCATTATGGTATGTGCTCATGTTGCTCTAAAAATGTCTGTAATACGGATAGCGTTACTCTCTCATGTGGACACATTTTCCATAAGTTATGTATCAGGGAATGGCTTCATCTAGAAGTTACATGTCCATTCTGCAAAGAAAAATCTGTTACAAAGCGAGAGGAAGAGTGTTTCCCATCTAGAGTATCAATTCGACGCGGTAACGAAAAAATTATCAATGATTCATGCAGAACTACTATTTGTACCACCTAGGATATCACTTAAGATAGTTCTTCATGAAACATTTAGTAGCTTTGATATTACTTGCTTTATCTCCAACTCCTCGCCTCCATCACTTTAGGTCTCTCTAGGAGCTACGCTGCTGCACACTTGGATGTGTTTACATCACAGCTTGTCCAGCTGGCTCTGACATCGGTGGGTGAGTGCGTTAACATATTCATAACTTTCTTGTGTCATACAGCGTCCGAAATATATGCGAATGATTAGTCTGGCCGCATAGCGCAACTAATATCGGCGCCAGAAGACAGTGCACTTCGATAGTTTTTGAATAACTTTCGATAAGAACAAGTTAAAGATCTGTGGTTTGTAGCAATCGATAGAAGAGGGAAGAGGGTAGATTTTTATATAAAAATCAAGATTTAAATAATTAAGCACAATACGAGTGATTGTGGAATGAATGAAAGAATGGGGTCGTTATTTGGTGAAATGTCAGAAGAACAGAGTGAGACTTGCAGCCTATATACCCCCATTGTAGCCCAACTTTTCCTGAAAATATCATCGATGAAGCTTGTAATGACAGGGAATGGTGTAACAATCATTATACCAGTCTTACATAAGATTGTTATTGGCTCAATACTTTAAAAAATGACCTCAAATTTTGCCTGAATAAATGTCGTAATATAAAGTTCATATCTATGCCATAGCATTGTACTCTGGTGGTAGAAATGAAGTAAAACAGCGAAACTTTGACGAACAAATGATTTTCATACAATACATATTTTCAAACGAATCTTTCCAACGTTTTCAAGAGATATGGAGTGCGTAGTAATATTTTCACCACCTTTTCTCATTTATATCATCGAACTATGATATAATTGCATAGATATGAAGCTTATATTATGACATTTATTCAGGCAAAATTTGAGGTCATTTTGTAATTTATTGAGTGAATAAGAACCTTATGTAACACTCATATAGTGATTAGACCTAGGACAGTTCCCAGTTCTATGAACTGTATATTTTCGAAGAACTGGGTATAGTGACCAGTTCTTTTTCAAGAACTGGTTAAAGTGACCAGCTCTTTGACGAGAACTGTGTGCACCCGGCAGTTCTTTTCTAAGAACTGTACACACCCGGCAGTTCTTTTTCGAGAACTGGTTATTGCAATCAGTTCTTTTTCGAAGAACTGGATTAAGCGCCCGGTTCTTTTTCAAGAACTGACTACCATGACCAGTTCTTTTTCGAGAACTGGATAAAGTGATGAGTTCTTTTTCGAGAACTGCTTATTGTGACCAGTTCTTTTTGAAGAACTGGGTAAAAGTAATCAGTTCTTTTTCAAGAACTGGGTAAAGTGACCAGTTCTCTTTCGAGAACTGGGTGTGGGTTTGGGATGGGTTTTGTGTGGGTTGGGTTGTGTGTTGGTGTGTGTGCGTATAAGTCTTCTCTCAGCATTCACACCTAGGGGTGGGAAGTTACCGTTACGTTTCGGAGTTACCCTTGGTCCTCCGAGTGCTAGCATTACGGGATATACTCGGGTCCTCCTGGAGGACCGAAAAGTACCTCCCAATACTTTGACTTCAGGACGTCAGGGTGCCCCCCAATAGTAAGACTTCAGGGGCCAAGGATACTGGCAACACCAGTAATTGTTGGGGGAAGGGTACCACGCAACACTTGCACTGTTTGGGCAAAGGCCGCTGCGTAACTCTGGCAGTGGTTGGACCAAGGCTACCCTCCTTCCTGGCAATTAAACCTGATGGCATGAAGGTTCGGCGCGAAATTTGCATAGGTTGGGCCCACATTACCGCGCCACTTTTTGTGGTGGTTGGGCCAAGGATACCGCCCTCCTCCCCTTTCTGGCAATTCAACCTGGTGGCACGATAGTTCGGTGCAAAATTTGCATTGATTGGGCCCACGTTACCGCGCCACTTTCTGCGGTGGTTGGGCCAAGGATACCCCCTTCCTGGCAATTAATCCTGACGGCACAACAGCTTGGTGCAAATTTTGCATTGGTTGAGCGCACGGTACCACGTAATAGTTGCACTGGCTGGGCTGAGTGTACCCAGCTATACGAGCACTTGATGAGCCAAAGGTATTTGCTAATACTAGCATTTGAGGACCCAACGGTATCTTCAATAGTGGGACTTGTCGACACAAGGGTACCCCCAATAGTTGTTCGTGAGGACCAAGGCTATGAGATTGATGATGCTAGGTAGTTCCCTGACCGTTACCTGCGTTCTCGGGTAACTGCGAATGGGCGTTACCGTTCCCGGTGACCGGGAACTTTTTCGTTACCGTTACCGTTCCCAGGAACGGTCTGGGAACGGTAACTTCCCACCCCTAGTTACAGATCAGTTTCTATCAAAGAACTGGTTGAACAGATCAGTTCCTATCAAAGAACTGGTTGGACAGATCAGTTCCTATCAAAAACCTGTTTGAACAGTTCTCAAAAACGGAACTGATATGGAACTGTCCAGGGTCTAATAGTGATTATTACACCATTCCTTGTCATTACAAGATTTATCGATAATATTTTCAGAGAAACTTTGGCTACTGTACGACTATATATGCTGAAAGTTTCAGCTTGCCGTACTAAGATTTCAGCAAATAACGAGCCTATTCTTTCATTGAGTCCACAATGGCTCGTGTTCTGCCTGATTCTTTAACCCTTAATTGTTATATAAAACTGTAGTTCCTTTAATCTTCTATCAATTGGTTAAAACCACACATCGTCAAATCGTTCTTATCGAAAGTTATTCAGAAAATCTTGAAGTGCACTGACTTCTAGCGCCGATATTAGCTTTAGAATGTATAGGTTCTATATTACATCAGAATGTTCTGATGCTTTTTAATTATAGTACTGGTGCAGTGCTAGCGATGTATCATTTTTTCGACTACTTATCATATCCAAAACTAATACAATTAACTTTCTGCAGAGCGCAAGTGTGGGTGTCCATCTGGATCTCGTCACTAAGAACCCCAACACCCATACTTCCTCACCACACGCCAACATCCATTCATTCATACCCAGTCCCACACCCTCCCTCCCAACACCCACATCATTCTTGAGAATTTCAATACCTCGGTTACCACTAAATCAGAGGATGAACCGGTCTGACGTTAGTCGTTCTGTACCACCGCAAAAATCAGTCTTAAAAACGGTTCACATTTTCGAGAACACTTCAAAAGAATTTTAAGAAGTTGGATATAACTGCATTGCAATATGGAGATCAAAAAGTGATCGTTCAAAGTGGTGTCTTCTAACGGTGTTCTGATGAACACAATCTTCCACCATCAGAAAGAAATCAGTTCACTTAGTGAAAAATCTATAGAAATGTTCACATCTATTTTCTGCCAAACTCTTGGTACCTTTCATATGTACCAACTGCTCCAAAAATCGGTTAACCCGAAAAACATTGAATATTTCCATGCTACTACAACCCATCAGATTATTGTTTTCTGAGAAATAGAACTTCCTATTCATCCGAATCTCAATGATAGTCAGTGCTTCGAGGGGTAATGATTGACTTCAATGTGCAAGATGAACCTCATTAAGTTATATGAAAGATGATAGATAATGTTTTGGAGCCAATAACCAGTACAATAAATTCCATTCCTCTTGTTCCACAGATGG